>SPJY01000934.1:0-24033 GCA_005191435.1 Raddia distichophylla | reverse complement strand
GGGTGAAAGAGCTGGGTCGACCGGCCTAGGGCGGGTCGGCCGACCCACTTCTTTGCCCAACTCGGTCCCATTTTCGCTCAGTAAGATCATGCATGCATAATACTACCGCAACTCGTGGAACTTTATTAGAATAATTAAAATACTAGTATAAACCTTGATTTTCCCTCGAAAAGCCGAAATTCCGGAATATGTTGACGTATAAAATTGGCGTCTATTTGACGTCAACAGGGGTACGGCCAACGGTGAGCCTTCTTCAGCACTACTTTGAGTTGAAACCCGTTGGTCACCGCGTGGGCAATGGCGGGGTATTCTATTTGACCGCGCGCCGGGCCCGCGGGAGTCAATCGTACCCAGAGTACGAGGTAAGGACGAAGGTCGATGGTTGGGCCCGGCGGTGGTTCTACCTGAACCGCGGGGCCTCGACCCTGGAATACTCTTCGGCTGCGCCGGATACTCCGATCTGCCAGCACAGCGAGATCCTGTCGGAGGATCAAGTCACGGAACACGAGATCACGGGGCTCGCCAAGAAGCGCTTGACGGGCCACGAAGTCGTCATCGGCTTCATCCGGCACCGAATCAGCCCGCTGGGGCGCCGTGAGCGGTGCGTCATCGACATGGGCGGTTGGGAGGACCCGGACCGGGACTTTTGTGAAGGTAGGCGTGAGCCACAATCTTATGTGTGATTTTACGCCGGGGCATGTCGTGACCGCTTGCGACGTCACGCAGGACTCTCGGCCCGCGAGGTCGCGCGGATTGCGGGAATGCTGTTGCCTATGGACAAGAGTCCTTATCCCGTACGATTCGTGAAGGATAAACTGTCCGAGGTAAGCGCCCGCAAGGTGTTTGATTGAATCCCTGACCGCACGTGCTTTAGAGGCCTTGATGGACCGAGTTGATCATTTGCAGCGAACATGGAAAGCGGCTAAGAAAGCCACGCAAGGCCCGGGTTCTGCTGAAGGGCCTTCAACGGCGCCACCGCTAGCGGCACGCTCGCCGCCAGGGAAATCACCGGCGGCGTCCGGCGGGGCGTCCGCCTTGTCGCTCATGTCAGGAGAGGGAAGCCCGACGCCGGCGCCGACCGGAGTGAGTTCTGCTCGGGCAAGCGCGGGGACGCATACGAGGAAACGCTCCTCTCCGGCGCGGGTAACCTCTTTTTTTCCCGGGTAGGTCGAGTGTTGGGCCTTCAAAGGGTCCTTGAGCTTTGTCCTGTGCGCGTCCAGGGCGTGGCGCCTTTGAAGAAGAGAAGAATGTACCGACCCGTCCTTGTTAGCGACGATGAGGATACCACGCCGGCGGCCGGTCCGCCGCCTGCGACGGTGCCGCGGCGAGGGCCTACGAGGAAGGTTCCCACAGGACGGAAGAAAGCGGACGTGCCTACCACCAGCCGCGTTGGCGGGCTGGAGACGGAGCTCTTTCTGCGCCCAACGCCCGGGGCGCACGAGGGCACAGAGATGGAAACAGCGTGTAAGTGTTTTTGCGTCTTTTGCTGCCATTTTGCTCCCGCATCTGACCGCGGCGCGCATCTTTGATCGCAGTGCGTAGCGCCAAGGTGGCGGTCAAGGCGCTGCCTCCCTTTGTTGAAACCAGGGCAGCTGAAAACACGCCGGTCGAGACCGAAGGAGAGGGGTTTTTAGTGCGATCGCTGGAGGCTGCCGGGCTGCTGCGACCGACGGACATGCGAGGCAAGGAGAGGCAGTCATTTCACGGGGGGTCATCATATTGCCTACCGGTGGCGGTATTGGACGCGTCCAGCGAGGTCGCGGAGACCGTGGAGGTGGAGATTGAGGAAGCCTCGTTGCGGGTTACTCCCCTGCGCGTCGAAGGGCGCACAGCACATGGGTGGTGGCAATTCGACCGTCGGGGGATCGCAGACCTCTTCAAGACCCCGCTCGGGGAAATACCCCCAGCGCCTGACCGACGCATGCTGCTGTTCGGTTGGGATTGGCAAGTGCGCGTGCTTACGCCGTTGGGCTGGACGGATGTTTCGATGTCCAGCGTGGCCCCTTTGACGTCCGCGGGCTGGATTTCTGCCAGCCCGGAGTGGGTGGAGCAACAGGTAAGTGCCAGATCGCGGCGCTCCGCTGAGGGAGGCCCGCCGAAAGTGAAGATCTATCCGACCCCTGGCCTGACAAGGGAGGACCTTATGCGGCGCCTGGACGCCGTTCCGGTAGGCGAGGCGAATATCACCCGCCAACGCATGGCAGAGGCGGAGGCGGAGGCGGAGCGGTGTTGGCTGAAGGCGGCAGGTGTGGTGGCGCCCCCTCGACCACGCCCGGTCTTGGCAATGGGTGCCGTGCCCACATTTCTGCCCCCTGTGGAGGGCGAGGGCCCAGTAGAAGCGGAGCTCCGCGCGACAAAAGCCAGCCTGGCCTTGGCGGAGGATGCGGTGATCAGGCTCAAGGCGCAGCTCATGGAAGCGCAGTATGCCGCTCAGAGGGCTGCGGAACGAGCTGAGGCAACGACGAAAAGTTGGAAACTCGCGCAGGAGGTCCTCCAACTTCTCGGCGAGCTTGGGCGGTCCCAAGAAGTCGCGGAACAAGCGGCCCGGGCGAGGGAAAATCTCGAGGGATCCCCAGCAGCTTCCAAGGCGGCGCTAGATGCCCAAGTTGGTGGAGGTGAGGTCCGCGCCCTTCCGACGGCGGAAGACGGGAGCGAGGCGAGCTCACGGCCGCCAGGCAGAAGGCGAACGAACTGGAAGCCCTGCTGGCATCGGCTCAGGCTGAACTTCACGAAGCCAAGCTGGTGGCGGCGAAGGCGACGGCGGCGGAGGCCGAGCTTATGGCCAAGGTGAAGGAGGCTGAGGGGCGAGCGGCCGCAGTCGGAACGACGGCCCAGCTTTCGGCAGCGCCACTATCATCGTCACGCTCCGTGTCGCTGGAGGAGAGCAGTCAGGCCTCTGCGGGCTGTCTGCCCCTGCCGTACCATGAGGCGTGTGTCCACGGGCTCGATAAAACCGTCGGCGGTGTCGTCGAAGAGAGGTTGAAGAAGATGCTGTCTTTCAGCAAAAAGGTAATACTCTGGAATTTGCATATCACGCTTAGGGGTTGACCCTTCATTGTCTTGATATGCATTCTTTTGTTTTAGTTCTACGGCCTTATTGCCGGTACATCCTCGCTGATGGAAGCGGCTAACAAACGGTCAGCTGACGACGCGGCGAGCGTTGAGCGCCTCTCTGCCGAGCTCGCGCAAACCCGGGCTGAGACGGAGCGCGTGGTCAAGATGGCCGCTGAAAACGAGGTTCGCCATGCTGCCCGCGTCGCCGAGCTAGAGGCCGCGCTCCGGTCTACGCAAGAGAAGGAGCGGGAGGCCGTGGCGAGGCTCACCCAGGCCCAAGGGGCGGAGGCAGCTCCAGCGATCCGAGCCCGGGCAGCCCGTGAGGAGGCAGACCGGGCCCGGATTCTTTTCGACGAAGAATACAGCAGCAGGGAAATGGTCTTCAAAGAGTTAGAGGCCGCTCTGGCTGGGCGCGATTTCATCATACGCGGGCTTGAGGGAACCCGCGACGAGCTCGCGGCGGAGATCGCGGCGCTCCGGGAAGCTAGGACGAAGTCCAAAGCCGCGGAAGAAACGCTCAGGAAGCAGGAGCAGGAGCTCATCGAAGCCCGGGCAAAGCTGCGCCAGGAGCGGAACGACATGGAGGCGCAAGTCATCGAGCTGCTCCAGGCGTGAAGGCGAATCTGGGACCTGGAGACCGAGCTAGAAAAACTCAAGTTTCAGCACGGGTCGTAGTTTGACCCGGTCTAACTGTTCCCGGGCTCTGCGCTGTGAACACTAGTGTATTTCATTTTAAACGCCTGCTTAACGGATAAGCGCTGCGTAACGTGTGGTGGCTGAAGGGCTTAGCCGTTTTTTCCTTAGTTTATTGCGTCAGATCGTGCGCACAGTGGGCTCTGCGGCGCGGCACAGTGTTCTGCTGACGGGAAGGGCATGTTTGCCAGGCACAGATACGGAGGCGAAACCATCCGTGCCGATTCGTGCACCCGGCTTAGGCCACGCGTCAGACCGCGGAAGCACCGCTGGGTCTGTTCGCACTGGTGGGCTTACGCCTACGCAGTAGGCCTTGACTCGTATTGATATCTCCTCCGCCACTGACAGCGGGATCGGGGCACGTGTTGCGCAGCGACTGGCACGTTTGGTATTCCGTGAGACGGCGCGTGGGCGCGCGTCTCTTCAGCTCGGGTAGTGGGTTTTAATTGCCCATCTCTTCGCGCGCAGCGACACTTCGGGTAGCTGACTGCGCGACGGGACGTTGCACGGCTGCCGGTCTATATAAAGCGTGGCGCGGCAGTGCCGTGCTACTTCCCATCCCTGCCTTCTCAATCCTTAGGCCAAGAAGCACGCAGTCCTTAGCCGTAGGAGGAGAAGACAGAGAAGGGGAAAAGAGATGTCCTCCGGTTCCAGCGCCAGCGACGATTCTATGTTCGCTTGGTTGTTGGCGGCGACGGAGGACCTGCCTCCGCTGCCCCCACTGCCGCCGATCCAGCCCGGAGCGGCGGAGGCGTATTGGCCGGGGCCCGTCGTCGCAGCCCAGGCAGCCGAGCTGGCGGTGCTTGCCTAGATCCACGCCGACGGAGAGGCGACTGAGGCGCTCGCCGCCGCATTCGCCGCGGTGGAAGATGCGGCGGCGGCGCAAATTGCTGTCGACGCGGTGTATGCCGTGGCACTTGCGGTGGAGGAGGAGGCTGCGCCGGTGGCCGCGGCGGGGGAGGAGGCTACGCCGCTGGCCGCGGCGGAGGAGGAGGCTCCACCGGAGCTTGTGGCGGAAGAGGCTGCGCCGACGGAAGCTCCTGACGCGGAGCGGTGGGTGTTCATGGGTGACCCCATCCGCAACCAGCGGAGGCGCCATCCAAGCGCGTCGGGGCCGTCTGTGCCCGCGCAGGGCCCGCTGTCGTCATCATCGTCGTCGCCGTCGGCGGAGTCTGCGGCTCCACCGGCTCGTCGTCAGTGCCATTGGTAGGAGCAGCGGAGTAGTTATAGGATTTGGGCGCCGCCGTAGCTATAGTAGCACGGCGCCCCTTTTGTGATAAACCGGGACGGCGAGGTCTCCTTTTGCTTGTACAACCCCAGTCCTGTAAGATCTTCTATGTGAAATGCAGTTTCTTTAATGAATCCATCTCTTTTGGCTTGTCCATTCTTCTCTCCTATGCGAATTTGCGAATCTGAAATACAAAAACATGGGAACTAGATGAACAGTAAAGAAGTTCTGAGGAGAACTTAGGAATTTTGGGCAAACGAATTGCTTTGAAAGGTTGTTTTTAGTGCGCCTAATCATCCAGCCCCCGGGCCGCGGCCAAGTCCAAGTGCGATCTTGAAGTTGGGCGCGGTCTAGAGATTGGAGTGACTTAGAAAAAATTAGCGCGAACTCCCAGCCCCCGAGCTTCATTTGGGCCGCGCGCATTGAGGGCTTGACGAAGTTAGGTTTTAGGAAAAAACTGGGCCCAAAAATTACTCAGCCCCGAGCGCTGCGAGGCCCAAGCTAGCCATCCAAACAATCCTGACGTGGGCTTACTGTTCCATCGGGCCGCGGGAATTCCACATTACGCGGAGATTCACTAGGGTGCGAGATATCGGCTTATCCCGTCGTGGAAATGCTCCGGAATGCTTTATCCTTAGTCCTCGGGCTTTGGCCACGGGCTGTTTGAAATGGTCAAGACTTAAATAGGCGTGACTCATGAATGGGGGAGTTTTTTTTTGGGATTGAATTGAACTGAAAAGAAGGAAACTTACGACCTGCTTAAGCGTAGAAGCGTCGAAGGAGGGAGATGTTCCATGAGCTAGGGAGCACGTTCCCGTCCTTGTCGGCAAGGCGTACTGAGCCCGTACGCGCTGCGCTGACTACTTTGTACGGTCCCTCCCACTTGGGGCTAATCTTGGTAGAGCCTGCGAGGTTCTGAATTCGTCGTAGAACCAGGTCTCCTACTTGCAGGGTCCATGTATGTACATTTCGCGCTGCGTAACGGCGCAAGGTCTGTTGGTAAGCCGCAGCCTGGAGTAGGGATTGCTCTCGGCGCGCCTCAAGTAGATCGAGGTCAAGCTGCCGCTCCTCGTCATTGACCACGAAGCTGACGAAGTCAACGCGATCGGATCCTAGTCTCATTTCTGTTCGAAGGACGGCTTCCGAGCCATAGACGAGTCGGAAAGGAGTTTCTCCTGTAACCCGGCTGGCTGTTGTCCTGACTGCCCAGTGGACTGACGGTAGCTCGTCGACCCAACCCTGTTGCTTTGCCTTGAGGGCGTCGTAAACCCTCTTTTTGATGCCTTGGACTAGATGTCCGTTAGCCCGTTCAGCTGCTCCGTTGCTCTGTGGGTGGGCCACAGAGGCAAGGGCGAGCTTCATTCCGATTTCTTCGCAGTAATCGTTAAACTCCCGGCTCGTGAACTGGGTACCGTTATCAGCGAGGATTCTGGTTGGCACACCCCCGGCGGGGCCGGTTCTTGTGAGGACCCGAGCTTGGCGACCTTGTCGGCCGCGCCGTTCTCTTCCCTGGGAATGTAGCTAATTTCGAAACTCGTGAAACGCTTCTCCAGTTTCCTCACTTCCGCCAGGTACCGCGCCATCGAGTCGTCAGTTGCCTGAATCTCCTCCCTGACCTGGCGGACGACGAGCTGCGAATCCCCTTTCGCAACAAGCCGTTTGATGTCGAGCGCAGTGCATGCTCTTAGCCCCGCAATTAGGGTTTCATACTCTGCGGCGTTGTTGGTAGCCACAAAGTGTATTTGTATGACGTGCTGGAGTCGCTCTCCGTTGGCGGAGATGAGAACGAGACCGCATCCTGATCGCCCGGACTGGTGTGAACCGTCGAAGAACAGAGTCCACCGACATTCCTGCCCGTCTTGACTTGGAGAGCTTGACTTTTGCTCATCCGGCTTGATCAACTCTGCCACGAAATCAGCCAGGGCCTGGGCCTTGATCGCGGTTCGGGATACAAACTGGATGTCGAATTCACCCAGCTCGACTCCCCACTTCGCGACCCGGCCAATGGCCTCCGGGTTTCGGAGAATGTCCTTGATCGGGTAGGTAGTCGGGACAATGATCTGGTGGGCTTGGAAATAGTGGCGCAACTTGCGCGAGGCCATTAGCAAAGCATAGCACAGCTTCTGAAGGTCGGGATAGCGCTCCTTTGGCCCGGTGAGCACCTCGCTCACATAGTAGACGGGCTGTTGCTTCCCTTCTCGTTCTACTCCCAATACCGCGCTTGCGGCGTTTGGTGTCACTGAGAGGTACAGCAGGAGAGTTTCCCCGAGCTTAGGAGTGGTGAGGACAGGTGGCGAGGCCAGATACTGCTTGAGCTACAGAAACGCAGCCTCAGCCTCCTCCGTCCGCTCGAACTTATCGTGCTTGCGTAGAAGCTTGCAGAAAGGCGCGCTTCGACCTCCAAGGCGGGAGATGAAATGGCTTAAAGCCGTCATTTTGCCTGTTAGGGACTGGATGCCCTTTACGCAGGTCGGCGACTTCATCTTTTCAACGGCCTCGATCTTCTCGGGGTTCGCATCGATGCTCGCCCCTCCGATCACGTAGCCTAGGAGCATGCCGGACTTGACTCCGAAGACGCATTTCTCGGGGTTTAACTTGACCCGGTGCTATCTCAGACTGTCAAATGTTTTCCGTAGGTCGGACACGTGGTCCTGGGCATCCTTGCTCTTGACTACGATGTCGTTCACGTAGACTTCTACGTTGCGTCCTATTTGATCTGGGAGAGTTTTTTGCATGAGACGCTGGAATGTGGCGCCAGCATTTCTTAGACCGAAGGACATGGTCGTATAGCAAAATGTGCCGAAAGGCGTTACAAAGGCGGTTTTCTCTTCATCCTCTTTACACAATGCGATCTGATGGTAACCGGAATAAGCGTTCAGGAAACTCATCAAAGCTGAATCTGCCATAGCATCAACTAGCTGATCTATGCGTGGAAGGGGAAGTTATCCTTGGGGCAGGCGAAATTAAGGTCACGATGGTCGACACACATGCGCCATTTACCTCCTTTCTTCTGGACGACGATTGGGTTCGCAAGCCACTCGGAATGCTGTACCTCGCGGATGAAGCCCGCACGAACCAGCTTGCCGAGCTAGTCTTGGATGATCTTGGCCTTTCAGTCGGGGACACGCCTCTGACACTGCCTTACCGGTTTCTTGTCAGGCCGAACAGCTAACCTGTGCTCTATCACCTCCCTTGGGATACCAGGCATATCAGACGGTTCCCATGCAAACGCGTCCTTGTTATCCCGGAGGAAGGTAATGAGCTCGAGTTTCTATTGAGGCTCGAGGGTTGTCCCCACGTGGACCACCTTGGAGGGGTCTGTCTCCGTGAGGACAATGGTTTTGGTGGGCTCCTGCGGCTGCAGTGCCACCTTTGGGCGCGCTGTGGGGCGCTCCTTGCCGCTAGAACCACCGGTAGGGGGCTGTCCTACCATGGCCAGCGCGGTCTCGTCGCAGTCGAGGGCTATCTTGTGGTTCCCCCGGACAGTGATGACTCCCTTTGGCGCCGGTATCTTCAGGCAATGGTAAGCGTGGTGGGAGACCGCCATGAACTTGGAGAGAGCAGGGCGGCTCAGTATGGCGTTGTAGGGGAGCTCGGTTTCCACCACCTCGAAGGTGATGTATTCTGTCCGGAAGTTGGCGGAGGAGCCGAACGTGACGGACAGCACGACCTGCCCGACGGGGCGAAGCGACGATCCCGGGACGATCCTATGGAAGGGAACGGTGATGTCCTTGATCTTGGAGCGCGGGACCTGCATGAGGCCCAGAACGCGCGCTGTAATGATATCCAGCGAGCTTCCGCTGTCCACAAGGACGCGGTCAACCCGGGTGTTGCCAATGGTAGGGCAAAGTACCAACGGGAGGCGCTGCGGCTTTGAGAGCCCGGCCGGGCAGTCCGTCACCGAAAAGGTGATGGCTTGGCTGGACCAAGGCAGGGACTCTGCTGCGGGTTTGCCGCTAGAGATGTGGAGTACCTCGCAAGACGCGGCCTTTAGCTCGCGGCGAGTAGTGTAGGCTGACGTACCGCCAAAGATGACGGCGACGTGCCCGCGGGCCTCAGGGAAATCCTGATCCTGGCCGCCCTGCAGAGTGGGTGTCGCGGCCGTGCCCTCGGGTAGCTCGGGCATGGGACTACGGCCAGCGTAGAAATCCTCCATCTGGCGGGCCCACGTGCGGCAGTTGCGCAAATCGTGGCTGGGGCGCTGGTGGAGGCGGCAGAAGAGACTAGGGTCATGGAACGGATCCTCACCTCTGTTCTGCTGCTGCTGTGGGCGGGGAGGACGGCCTTGAGGAGGCCCTTGGCCGTTGCGCTGTCTGCCTCCAGCCTAGGGAAGTCGCTGCAGTCGCTGCTGCAGTGGGCGCTGCTGCGGCGGACGTACTGGCAGAGGGCGCTGCGGCGGAGGGCACTCGGGCTGATTGGGCTCGACAGCGGCGATGAACTTAGCGGGCTGTTCCTACCGCTTCTTCTTCTTCTTGTCTGCCTCGGTCTTGCCCGGGCCGTCGCCAACCTTGGCTTTTTTCTTCGCGCGGCCCCTCTTGCGCTCAACCGTCTCGGAGGCGTTGACGTAAAGGGCCGCGGTGCGGAAGAGCTCGCTCGCGGTATAGACCGGGTGAAGCTCAAGATCTTCAGTGTAGTGCCGATCCCTCACGCCGTCCTTGAAGGCCTCGATGATAGCCTCATCGAAGATGCAGGGAATCGTGTTACAGGCTCTGACGAACCGGCACACAATGTCCTGGAGACTTTTGTCGTCTCGCTGCACCACAAGCTTGAGGTCCTGGGGGCGCCCAGAGCGGGCGTAACACCCCTAGAAGCTCGTGCGGAGGGCATCCTGCAGCTGGGACCAGCTACGGATAGAACCAGGCCGTTGGTTGAACAGCCAGGTTCGAGCCATACCTTCGAGCACTGTGGGGAAGTAGTTGACCATGACGGCCTCGTCTCCTCCCATGGCCTGGACGGCGGTGGTGTAGATGGAGAGGAACTCCTCAGGGTTCTTGCTCCCGTCGAACTTCTCGATCAGCCTGGGCTTGAACCTCGGCGGCCATGGCGCTTCACGGAGAGCGCGGGAGAAGGAGGGGCATCCTGGCGCGGCCTTTGGGGGAGAGGCATCCCGACGCGGCCCTAGACGGGAAAACACTCTGCCTGGGGCACGCAACGAACCTCCGGCGGAGGAGGCCGTCTGGGTCTGATGTGAGCGACTGCGGTGGCGGCGGGAACGCTCTTGAGCGCCGTCCTGGCCGGAGCAGTTTTGAGTGCCGCGGCGGTCAGACTCGTTCCCGCGCCAGATGTCCGGGCGGCCGCCACCAGTCTGCTGCTCGTGTTGGTCGATGCTGCAGGTGATGACGCCGACGCCCTCAGCGATGGCCAGACACAGGTCTGCCATGGTGAAGCCACGCGGGTCCCTCTCCAAGTCGCGGACGACCGTGGTGATGGCGCGCTCCCTCTGCTGGCTGCGCAGGAGAGGGTTCATCATGGTCTCGACGAGGGGGTCGACCGGCTGGCAGCCTCGAGGGGTGCGCAGGCGACGGTCCTCCTCGCATATCCCATCCATGACGCGGCGGACGGCATCGTTAAAGTATTTCCTGGCCTCTGTGCGGCGGCGCAGCTACTCCTAGGCCTCCTCGTCCCCGGCGTCGCAGTCGACCGCGGCCGCTAAGACGCAGCGGGACGTGCGCGAGGCCGGGGGAAACGTCCCAGTGTCGCCGGCGGAAGCGGCGGTGTCACCAAGCAACTCGAACTCCATGGGAGTCTCGCTGACGTGGGTGACGGAGGGGTCCAGTTCTAGGAACGACTCCTCGGGGCGAAAGTCTACCCCTGGGGCGAGAGATGCGTCAACCTCCATCTCGTCGGCCCCGGCTTCGGCGAGGTATCCCTCTCGCCGGCCTTCGTACGATGGAACTAGGTCGTCCAGATCATCGCACTCATCGAACTCGAGATCCAGGGCCTCATCGTTGCTCGGATCTCAGGCATGTCCGAGGGAACGGAGTGCTGAGGGCTAGTCATGGGCCCCACGGTGGGCGCCAGCTGTCGGTATCTGGGAATCGCGCTCCTGAAGAGCAGCGGATCCACGGACCGGCAGACGAATTTGTGGTTGCAGTGAGGCCCAACGACAACCCTTCTCAGCAGCCTGGGTGGCGACCAAGCCTACGGGGGCTCAGGCCGCGCGGTCTTCCCGGACTAGGCCTGGTGCGACTTGGCGATCCGAGTACAGGTCCCTTGTACGGTGAAAAGAGAGAGGAGAGGGATAAGAGAATACAAACCACGAAGACACGAAAGATTTACCCTGGTTTGAGCCCCCACTGCCGGGTAATAGCTCTACTCCAGCCTTGTTGATTATACGGTGGAAAACAGTACAAGAGGTGCCGAGACCGGGCTTGGAGGCATTACAGAGGTGTCTAAGGACTACGGCTATTGCTAAGGAAGCTTCGGATGCTCGACTGATTGCGCGGTGGAATCTGGGTTAGTCTGTCTGAATCGCTTGAGGTTGTTTGGCCCGAACGGATCTGGGGCCTTTCCTTTTATAGGCGCGGCGGGTCGCCCGGGGCTGATACGGCGGGCCCCGCGCCGGTCTTTGCTTTAGTGGCGACGTTCTTGTCTCATTCCGGGGCTCTGTCTGGTCTCGAGCCTGCAGGGAGAAGCTGGTCAGGTTAATACTGGACACGTGTTGTCTTGGAACGCCGATACAGGGAAACAACTTCTTTAGGGAGAAAGCACTTTCCCTTTATCCCCGATATAGCGCTTGACTGGCCCCGCGCCAGCCTCGCGCCGCCCGTTGGGGGCGTCGCGTCGCGTAACAACCGTTCGCCGCCTGCCAAAGGGGGGCAAACGACAAACTAGGCTGTCTGCGTGCCTTTCCCCGGGCTGCGGGTTCCCGGGGAGATACAGTTCTTTCCGGTCAAGGTCGGAGAAAATGCAGTGGGACATGACAGTTGTCGCCAACTGTCCACAAACAGGTGGATTGTCCGCGGAGCCTTCTCCCGGGCCATGGGTAGCACGGGAGGTGCGCAACGCCTACTAAGGCGTGGTTTTGACCTGGTCAAGCCCAGGGAAGACCCTGGCGGGCTAGGCGCTTCCTTTAGTATGACCAGGGGCGGCCTTTTGGACCTTCTGTTTATACGGTGGGCCGGTACGGAATCGGCCCAAGGCCTATCTCAAGATGGGCAGCTTATCAATCACCAACAGCCACACCACAAGATCTGCCCGGCGGTGCCCAATCTGGCTAGCCTGCCAGCACGCCTAACCCGAAGTAGCAACAACATCGGAAGAAATGGGAGGGAAAGGGAGGGAGAAGGAAAGGGGAGGGAGAAAGAAAGGGGACGGAGGGGAAGGAGGATCCCTGTGACATCCTAATAAAATTATTAGATGTCCCAAGTATTTTTAAAGAGATAAATCATTAGGTAAAAATTTGGTTTATTATATGTGCATATAAAACCTATTATAGCTATAATTTTATGATCCGATAGGCTATTTTATGCACAATACTTGCTTGAAATTCGGATAAGGCAGTGTCAACACATGCCCTCGGTTCCCAAATATATGTCTTACCTTTTCCTTATTTTTAGGAAACCCGCAATTTCGGACTAAACCCAAAAAGGCCTTATTTGGATGGTATTTCCCATGAAATAATGAGAAATACTATCCCGAAAAATCCCCAAACATTAGGGTGTCTTCTAGAAGCCTTAAACTACCTATTCCTCGAGTGTTAGATAAAATCTTGAAGGGGAAGTCAAATTCCCAATGTGGCAAGCCTCGAATTCTACTCTGAGTCGGATTCGGTTTCCTAAACCTTTCCTATTTCATCCCATCCGAATCCACCCCTCCTCAGCACTACATAAACCCCCCAAACCCCCTCTTGACATTCACAACTCGTGGAGCCTCAAGTTGAAGCCCTAACCACAAAACTGACTTCCACAAAGCTACCCGAAGAGGTTTCGCCGGTTTTCAACACCCAAGTTTTAGTGAGCATCTAGAACGTCCTAGATCTCATGGAGACGAATCCAACAGTACCAAGAGCGCCCAAAACATGATCCCTAGCCTAAGAAATTGCTTGCCGAAGATCTGCTGCTACCACGGCCGTCGCCGACATCGCCACGCCGACCTCGCAGATCATGTTTAACGATCCCACGTCATAAGGGTCTTCTTGAACCTCTTGTTCTTCTTCGACATCTCGATCTTCAATTACTTGTAGTTCGTCAAGTCCGACCC
This sequence comes from Raddia distichophylla, assembly GCA_005191435.1. Lineage (NCBI taxonomy): Eukaryota > Viridiplantae > Streptophyta > Magnoliopsida > Poales > Poaceae > Raddia > Raddia distichophylla. Next base: position 10,856 of record SPJY01000934.1, on the reverse strand, counting down.
AATATCAACTACCATTGTGGTGTTCAGTCGGTGATCCTGTGTTGGACCCTCATAATCATCAGTTGTTGGGTCTATCAATCTGCCTGGCCGATGCACCTTGAACACAACCCACCACGACTTCAAATCTTCTTTAACACTACCTTTTATAGGTTTTTGGCATGGATAGGGGAGATAATACACCTGCTCTGCCTGGTTAGCGAGAATGAATGGATTGTATCCTTTAAGTCTGGAAGTGTGATTTACCTCAACTAACCAATGTCATGTTTACATCGGATGCCATCATACGGATCAAACCACAGGCAACGAAATAGAACTACTGAGAGCTCTTTGATTCCTTCGAATATAAGTTCGATTATCTCTTCGATTATACCGTAATAGTCAACCCCATCCTCTCCCTGGCATAAGACACAGCTGTTTACCGACCGCAAATCAGGCTTTGATCGTTTATGTGTGGAGGAACGAAATCGAAAACCTTTTATATCGTAACGGTTATGAACTTTCACAGATCTCATGCATCCACGCAACATTTGACGAAGATCATTATATAAACTAACATCAAGAGCAGCTTGTTTCCAAAATCATACGAAAAAGTTCGGCCGCCCATGGCCAGCACCCGTTCGCAACAGTTGGGTTCTTTCACCAGCAGTTGGCTGTCGACTTCCTTTCCATTCGGCTCGGAAAAACTCGTCTCGTACAGCTGTCAACTCTTCGATATTGTCGAACAAATATAATAATGCGACAACTCATTCATCTCCTGAAAAGTCTCGGGTCAGATGCTTACCTACCGCCCGACCTTGCACCTGATAAATTCTTAACTTAGACGGTACCTAAGTATCTGAATATTCACATTTTTCTCAATTGCCAAGTATTTGTTGATGAAATTAGTGATCTCATGGACATGGTATGCCTCGGCTATTGAGCATTCAACGCGTGCTTTATTTTTTACACTTGCTCTAATATTTTTCAATCGCTGCTCTATAGGATAAATCCACCTATATTGTACTGGCCCCCCAAGTCGAGCGTCATAAGGTAGATACACGAGCAGATGTTGCATTGGATTGAAAAACCCAAAAACATAAATCTTTTCTAACTTGCATACGAGCACGGCGATATCATCCTCACGCTTCATCATATCATCCTTTTTTATCTCCTTAGCACATAACTTTCTGTAAAAGACACTCAGTTCGCTGAGCGCTCTCCAGACATCTTCGGGTACGTAACATCGTAACACGACGGGTACGAGGTCTTACATGAATATGTGAAGGTCGTGACTTTTCATTCCATTTATCTTCCCTTCAGTGATGTTCACGCCTCGCCCAAAGTTTGACGCGTACGCATAGGAAAATTTTAGTCTATTCTGAAACCAAAGTAATACCTCCTTCTTTTGCGAGACTGTTAAGCAATACGCAGCTTTTGGCTTCTTCTTTTCCCCCTCAGCCATATTCATTGACGGTCGATCACATATCTCCTGACAATCTCGTCGTGCTTTCGCATTATCTTTATTTTTTCAGATATATCAAAGTTTGTAGCATAGATGGCCTCTGTTACGTTTTTCTCTTGATGCATCACATCAATGTTGTGGGGCAAAATAAGATCATTTGCATATGGAAGAGAGTATATGCAACACTTGTGTGTCCAATTATGTGAGATACCGTAATCATTATAAGCAACATTCTGACTATGAACCAATTTGGCATGCCATTCCTTTATGAACGCAATACCCACACGACCACGTTTTTCCTTTTTACTATTGTGTTCTTACGAATTCATTCTTCTGCTTTCGAAATGGATGTCCCAATTTAAAAAATGCTCGATGACAGTCGAACCAACTCGGTTTGCCACCAAATCGTAGCTGGAATGTCTCTGTATCATCTAAACACACAGGGCAACTAAGCCGCCCATGCGTGCTCCATCCGGAGAACATACCAAAGCGAGAAAATCATGTATTGAGTACATGTAGGCAACCCTCATACAGAAAGATCTGTTTGTTTTTCTATCGTATGTCGAGGCTCACTCTTCCCACAACTCCTTCAGCTCGTCAATCAATGGACTCGTAAACAAATCTAGGTTTTTCCAGATTTTTTGGCCCAGGCACGATTAAAGAAAGAAACATGAACTCTTCTTTCATCAGAGTTGAAGGCGGGAGGTTCAGAGGGATGCTAAAAACTGGCCAACATGCCATCATATTGAAAGACGTAAACCCATCAATGGCAAGTGTGAGCCGCACGTTCTTTGGATCCGCTGCGAACTTCGGATACACTCTATCAAAGTGTTGTCACGCTTCTCCATCGGCCGGAGGAACCATCATTCCGGGTCTTCCACGTTTACCCTCCTTATGCCACCTCATCTGCTGCACGGTCTCCTCCGTAATGAAACACCGTTGCAGTCATTTCTTTAACGAAAAGTACCGCAACACTTTTCTCGCCACCTTCATTTGTTTCTTTTCTCCATTACCATCAACGATCTCAATATATATGGACTCCCCATAATGATCACACATATTTTTGGCAACCTCATTTTTATAGTACAACATGCAATGGTTCGGACAGTAATCTATTTTCTCGTAAGGCATTCCCAGACCAGCAAGCAGTTTTCTACACTCGTACCAACTGGAGGCATCTTGTGTCCTTCCGAAAGGGCATCGCTTAAACATCCTAACAACTCATCAAAACAATTGATAGAGAAGTTATACTTGCATTTCAGAGCCATCATCCGTGTTACCATAAAGACTAGGGTCACGGTGGTTTGATCGTGTAAAGGCTGTTTGGAAGACTCTAAAAGTGTTAAGAGAATTCGGTCATAGAGGTAGTTGCCTGCTCATCATCAAAATCATGGCCAAAATCATCCATCATGTCTTGCATTCTGTCAATTTCATCAAATCCTTCGTCGGGAGGAGTAGGGACGGCACGAGCACAACCACTCTCACCGTGATAAACCCAATGATGATAACCGGCCTTAAACCCATTTTTGCATAAATGCATTCTCATGTCATACCGTGTTCTCATTCTACAGTTTTCACACTCCGTACATGGGCAATGAACGTACGCCGTGTGAGGGTTTTGGGTCGCCTGGAAAGCATTATCGACAAATGCATTGACCTTTTCATACCATTCATCTGAATGTTATCCGTTCACTCTCCATCCATCGTAAATCCATCTCCTCTCTTCATCTATCGGTCTTGACATGGAAAGCTACACGTTAGGGTTTCACAATAGGCTTAGGAAGGCTTCTAAACCCATCCACGAATAGCCGCTAAGGCGTGTCCCGTTGTGGCATCGATAGGGAACAAGACAAAATTTCGGCAGCATAACCCTATAGTTCTTCAAGTGCAACGAAGGCTAAAGAGATGAAATCCAGCTTATTAGCGCTTATGTTATGCACAGGAGAACTATTGAGTCATGCCGTCAAAACCTTTTCTCGAACCCACCGACACCACAATGAGACATGCCTAAGCGGCCATTCGCGAGCTGTCCATTGGGACGCCACATATTGGCTGTCCACTAGACAATTCGGGATCATTTTCCACAACTCGTAATAGAAATGAACGAATCACCGTCCAAAATCTTTACGCGTTGTGTTGTTCCCGAACGGGTGACGTACGGCTACGTTGTACTTTGGTTCAATGTAATATAGAGCAATTGCAATTAATATTATAATTAATTAATTTATATAAATTAAACCTAAAATTATAAAACAAATCATAACAATTGGATTTCTAATTTTATTTTCTATTTTTAAATTTTTATAATTATTTTAATTATCACTAATTACAAGATTAATTAAATTTTCGACGGTTTAAAGCCGTTGAGACTACACAACAGTAATTTAAAAAAAGACAAGCTAGGAGGAGCTACACGTACCTCCGACGACGAGGTGGCGGCTCAGGCGAGACGCGACGGCGCCGCGGTGCGGTGGCAAGGGCATGGCGAACACAGCTGGCGGTGGTCGAGAATACCTGCTTGCGCGGTGCGACCGTTGAGTGCGCAATTTCTCGACGATCGAGACAGCCTCGAAAGAATGCGGCATTGTGGGCCCTCCCTGTCTCGACGGCCACTAGCCGTCGGGAATACCTGCCTGCGCCGCTGCGATCGTTGGGGTGCACAATCTCGACAGCATATAGCCATCGAGATAGCCTCGAAAGATATGTGGCCTTGTGGGCCCACCCTGTCTCGACGGCCACCAACCGTCAGGAATACCCGCTTGCGCCGTTGCGACTGTTGGGGTGCACAATCTCGACCCCTCCTTGTCTCGACGGCTAGAGGCCGTCGAGATAGCCCTCTGGCCGTCCGCTGGCTGGCCACCACTATCTCGACGGCTCGTGGCCGTTGAGATAGCCCTGTGGCCGTCTACAGGCTGGCCAGAGGGATATCTCGACAGCTAATACTCGTCGGTCGTCGAGAGAAATCTTTCACGATGGTTTAGGTTGAGTATCGTCGCAAAAAATTACATTTCTCGACCGCTTTTAGGTATGCCGTCGAGAGTATGTCCGATCTCGACGGCTAGCACAGTTAACCCCCTTCGGTGGTCAACGGAGCTTAATTAATTTTTAAAATAAATTTCAAAAATTCATTGGTGGTGCGTAATGGCTAATATTGTTTACGGCATGAAAATTCACCACCATAAAAATTAGTATGCCCAAATTATGTCCGCAAAAGGAGTTACATATGTAAGGGGTTATATCGGGCAGAGTATTAGTTAGCGTTCTAAAGAGTTTTATGAAATACGCGTGAGAGGGATAATATATTTTTTACGTTTTCACTATTTAGTCGGAACACCGTTGTACATAGATCATTGCATTGGAATGTAACAAATTATGCCATTTTAAAATATTTCATATACAATTTAATAGTTTTAAACATATATATCTATAAAGGGTAGCAATAAAATACTCTTAGGAGTATTTTAACTAAAATACTCCTATGTTTATTAGCTGACACGTGTCCTTTCCCTCCTCATCCCGTGCGCCTCCTACCTCTCATGCATGCATGCACATGCATGTGACGTCATCCATGCAATTAACCTTATTAACTTCCGTTTCTCCGCCGTATTTTTTTTTAGAAATCTCGGATGGACGACCCGTTTTCACTATTAAATTCATGATGTTTTTTCAAACAAATCTAAAATAGTCTCACTCGTAAAAACTTTGCTTTACTATAAATCTAACAGTACTTTATTATTTCTTGTAAAACACTTTACTATAACGTGCTACGTAAATAGTACTGTACACGCGAAACACGTTACTGTACATGCGAAACACTGTACACAGAGAAGTAGTAAAGTATATACAGAATATAGTAAAGCTTGTTCATGATTATAGTAAAGTAAAGTTTAAAAAAGTGAGACCTGTCTAGTTTTGTTCGAAAAAATGTAACGAATACAAAAGTGGAAACTGTTTATCAATCGGATCTTTCAATTAAAAACTATAGCGAAAAAAATAGATTAAATTGCTCGCGTCATCCCCACCACATGGTGGCAGATACCAGATTTGGTTTGTTTTTACTATTTTTCTGTGTAGTTTTGCTACAATCGGTACGCACATTTACTATAATATGTCTGTCGAAGTATGTGTGCGTGGGAAAGGTGGAGAAGGTGGGAGAGGACACATGGCGGGCTATAAACCTGGGAGTATTTTAGTTAAAATACTCCTAGGAGTATTCTAGTGTTTACACACACACACACACACACACACACACACACACACACACACACATATATATATATATTATGGTACATTATTTATAAATAATTTTTTAAAAAAAAAAATAGGATGCACCATAATAACATTTTGTACCATTATCTACTTTTTTTAAAAAAAAGTGAAAATGTAATAAACATCTCTGCAAATTATAAAATATTTTAAGAAAAATTGAAAAAAGAAAATGGGCCAGCCCATTTTCTAAAAGCAGAGCCCTGCAGAGCAGATGACATAATATCGACGGCTAACTTATGGCGGTCGAGACTTAATCCAGACAAGCGAGTAAGGATGGGCCAGCCCATAGACTAGTCTCGACGGCCTAGGTGTAGCCGTCGAGACAGAAGTTTTCCCGCCCTCGCGAAACCCAAGAAAAGGTGCGCGCGGGCTTGGGCAACCTTATCTAGACGGCTTTTGTCTAGCCGTCGAGATAGATGTTCTATAACGACGGCTCGTAGGTGGCCGTCGAGATTACATGACTAATATCGACGGCTTGTATTTGGCCGTCGAGATTTTGCGCAATTCCTGTAGTGTCGATACTTTCGCCCAAGGGGAAGGCTAGCTCCCTTACCTGAGAGGCGGGTTCATCTCGGAGACCGAATGGCTTAAATAGGGAACGCTCCCAAGTGGTGCCCAGAAGTAGTAGACGCCCTACCGCGACGGGCATCGGCAGGGCCGGGGAAACCAAAAGAAAGGGCGGGAGAAGTGGTGGGCGTAGTAGGCTAGAAAGGCCTTGTACCGTATCTCCTTCGGGATGAGATGGGGCTTGTGGGGAACGTGTACATACTCTGCAGAGTTAAAACTATCATGATAGGCGTGTCCACGATCATGGACGAGACGAGAGGTTTTACATGTAGTCCCATCTTTTTGATAATTAAACTTGATTAGTGTAGGATGGGATTGACCTGGTGTGATGATGCACCTTCCTTTGATGACTGTTGTTAATATCTTAAGATCATGCATTCACTTAATTAAAACTTGACAATTAAAATTTATTTAGTAATAGATTTGTTTTAAAATAACCTTTCCTCTATCTTTTTCCTTTGCGTACATTGTTAAGTATTGCTTGCTGGGTAGACGCGTACTCATTATATCTATCGCGGATAATTTTATTATTCAATTTGCAAGTCTAATCAGCAACTGAAGGGTTCGAACTCAGGTGTGCAGGACTAGCTACGAGTGTCTGGATCAATTGTTTGGATATCGTCGCTGAAGGCTATTGATGCTCTGATGTTCTCTTTATTCATTGTTAATATTTGGTAATACCTGTCTCATTGTGATAGCATATGTTGCTAACTTGAAGTACTCCGTTATTTTGAATAATAATGGAATGCCAGCGATGATAACCATTGTCCATCATAAAGTACTAGTTTGAGCCTAGTATCTGATCATGGTGTCGGATTCCCTATGGAGACGTAGGGGGTCGTGACAATCCCACCGCTACCGCAAAGGAGGTGGTGGTGACGAGAAGGAGCAGCGTCGAACGCCCTTCACTATTGATTTTTAACAGTAGTCCTTGGTAAAAATAATATTGTTAATTTTTTGTCAAAATTTGCAATTTTTAATTTTCTTTAAGTGAATTTCACTCATCCTTGATTCTATTACACATGTGGCTAGCCATGACAGCATTTAACTACAACGTGGCTTCCACCTCAGCCTCTAACGGCCACCTAGACTGCCATGTCAATATTTAACGGTTGGCCTAACAGTTTTGGGGTAACTTGCAAACGGAGACAAGTTCAGGGGTCGAGAATGTAAAATACAAGTTTAAGGGTTAAGTGATAAACATTGCAAGTTCAGAGGACGACGGTGCAATTTTCTCTTAAAAAAGCTATTCATGCAATTTTTGTCAAAGTTCGCTTCTCCTTCGTTCTGTTGTTCTCGTTCAAGCGTATCGTCAATCACCAGCACCTTACAGACACCGCGCACGGCTGTCCGTGCCACGCACGATTTCGCAGCTAGAAGGAACAATTTTCAAGCGAACACTAGTGGTTTTTGTTAGGATTTTAGTCGTGGTATTATGCAAGATATAAACAATGTTTGTTTACCTAGTTCGACTCTCACCTGTATGTAGAGACTCTAACCATAGACGCTTCTCTTCAACAACGCGGTACACCGAACCACGCAGGTCGCGGCCACATGTCGATAGTGGACCTTGTCCCCTCGCTATATCGTCATGACAGGTCACACGGTAGTGCCCCTTTTATATAGATGGCTAGGGTATAGAAAATATGGATACAATTCGATTATCCTTTATTATAACTTAAAGTCCACATAATCTATTAGTTTCATATTTACATCGACTATAACATTTTTCACAAAGAAGCCAAACTAGACCCCAACTTTAGAGCTAAATCGAGTAATTACCATGCAACAAGCATACATGTAGTAATAGAGAATCGTTACTATAAAAGTGGACTTTACCGTTGATACATCTCTACCGATTATCTGCAAACCGGTAGTGATGTGTCGGAACACTATCACAACCGATTTGAGACACGAATCGGTAGTCATACCTTGTCGAAAGTAAAAGTTAAAAGGAATGCATATCCTAACTATATCACCATGTGACAGTCGGTGGGTTTGCTTAAAGGGTGAGGTTGGAGTCATAAGTCACATGTTCGAATTCCGGTTGTGGAACTTATTAGAATTGAGCCCATTTGCTCAAGGCCCATTCATACCTAAATGCCAAATGCATGAAATAATAGTACACATTACTAGTGGGAGGGAAAATATAATACCATATAAAGGGGAGCTCCCATGTATAACATGAAGCACATGGGGATGAGAAAGCTATATGCTAAAATCACACACGCACGGGTGAATTACCACGTGTTTCCACGTGCCTTGTTACTTTGCAAGTGGTCGTGTCATTGGTTAGTTCCTGGCACACTAATTCCCTTTTTTTGTTTTGGCCTTCCTCGCAAAATGCACCCATTTTGAATGGGGGCGGTTACGAGTACGAGGATAATTGTTTCTAGAGATGTCTATAAGACTTTACCTCACTCACTCTAGTGTTTTGTAGGATGTTAGGCGCTAAATACCCCTAATTAGCGAAAGCAATCAACGAAAATAGATACTCATGCAAGATTAGAAAAACATTACCAGAAACGCACACGTTTGATAACGCAGTTTGGCACCTACCTACATCTGCGGGGCAATGATTTCGGGCGCTCCTCCCCAATCAAATCCTTTTACAAAGAAATATAGATCTGCTCTGGTCTGAGTTACCTTGCTCTGCAACAGCTCCTAGCTACGCCTCACCTGACGTCTACTGCCCTGCTACAGCTTCTGCAAGCCAAACACAACTCCTCGCTCATCTGCCTCTCTTCCCTGAAAAATCTCTCTCTAATCTTCCTCTAATCTCTCTCTAATCTCCTCTAATCACCTCTGGAATTTCCGTAATTTTCGTAGCCGTCATTAACAAGTGGAAACCCTAAAACTCTTCTTAATCCCGACCCTCTCGTCTGCTTTTATAGTGAAAATATCACGAATATATTTCGGGCTCAACTTCTACTCCAACTCGGCCTGGCAGCCCCATCTGGGCCGGCCCGCCCCGCTGGGCCACGCAAGCCGCCTTCCTGAGCCTGCGCCGGCTGCCAGCCCGCCTTGACCTGCATGCATACACTGCACACAGTGCACATCCCCATGTATGCACTGTGCACGTTTTTCCTTTTTCTTTTTCTTATCTCACCAAAAATCATTAGTCCAAGATTAGAAAATCATAATCATCGTCAAATATTCATCCAAAAATATTATTTTCCTTTCAAAGATATTTCAATAATTCCAAAAATCCTCACAAAAATATGTAAATAAATTGAAAAATCATCTCATCACACAATATTCAAAATATTAACTCAACAGTCTCCCCCTTGATGAGTGATTTGACAATACACCCATTCAAGTTCAATCTCACTTCTTTTACTCTCTCCCTTGACACATGTTCTTCTCCCCCTTACACATGCACTTAAAGTAAACCTAATGCAATAACTCACATATGCACACGCACTCTCACACACATGAACTCATACACTAACTTATGCAACTCTCACTCTCCCTCTTTGGCAAAACACACATCAAGGACAAACAAGTACGAACCATGCAAAAATGCCATGAAATGCACACCTACCAAGCAGTACCGATTATCCAAGGTGAATACAAATAGTAAAGCAAATCAATTCCACACTCCAAAAATTCATGAATTGCCCCATAGTCAAGTATTAACTACTAGTTGTTGAGTAAAAAATTTATAAGAAAATAATAAGCTCATGGATATGTAATTACAGACAAGTAGGCAATAAATATATAATATAAAAAAAATATGCCCATGTGAGAAAGATACTAGTTTTGAGCGAAAAAGATATACCAAACTCACAATTATCTGTCCATGATTTTTCTCATATATCAACTACTTTTTTATCTCAATTTTCATAATTGATATCACCTTTTTTCACCTATATGGCAAGTTTGAACTTGCTTCTTTTAATTGCAGGTATGACAAGGTTGACCTTGTTTCTTTTACTAATTCATAAGCAACATCACATAATCAAGCTCACATTTTTTAATTTTGCCCTGCATTTTTAATTTGCCAAGGACTCGTCATGATCATCTAGCTTAAAAAAAATGCTCAAAAATAGTACACAGACTCACATTAGCAATTTAAAGTTTTTGAAAATTATCCTTCATGTCTAATTTAGATCATTGTCGTCGTTGTCAGCATCTGAAAGATCAAGTTCCTCCACCTCGTATAACTTCGTATAATGTATGCTATACGAAGTTATTACGGTGAAAGTTTAATGCCATAAACATAAATATTCAATAAGTATAATCAGCAATGCTTGTACTATATGATATGCAACATGATATGTACAATGCAAAAACTAAAAACTCAAACTCTAAGGTGCAAGGAGATGTTTAGGGACCCAAATTTGAAAAGATTTTTTATTGTTCTTTAAAGAATTTGTGGGAACCCAAGCATTGTTCGGGGAAGTAAAACTTACCATTGGACTTACCTGTCCACCGTATTGTTGTGGTCTTCTGTAATTATAATCAAACCTATGATTTGGAGAAGCAAAACAATTTCGAGCATAACGACCAAACTTACCACAATTATAGCATCTCACATCGTGAAAAGTATCCCAATATTTTGGACCCAAATTAGCAT
>SPJY01000887.1:0-11934 GCA_005191435.1 Raddia distichophylla | reverse complement strand
GTACCTTATAAGGATGGTAGGATCCCTGATTGTGTCGTAAATGTGTTAATTGTATTTGTTAATGCATATCCACCTTGGGACAACGGAAAGAGATAAAACTTGGATTTATTCTATCTGTTCAACAATGGTAACTAAATTTAACTAAACTCCTTTATATCTCTATCTCTACTAATAATAAAGAGAATAGGATTTCTTCTTCCGTCATAAATTTTCGTCCGTCAGCCCGTTAATAGCCATCCGATTTTAGATCGATGCATCTCCCCGCCCCTGGCATGACGCGCCGTGTGCAACCTAGGGCATCCAGGCATCTAGCCGCCGCCGCCGCCTTTCCCTCATCCCTAACACCTCACACGCGCTCGCCCCTGCCCCTTGCGTCCGTCCGTCCGTCTCGCCCGCTGCAGCTGCCCGCGCCACCCTGCGCGCGGAGAGGAGTAGGCGGGTTCCGCGTGAGGGGGTTGTCTTGGCGGGATCCAATTCGTCCCGTCGGGGCGAGAGACGCGAGGGCGGTGTCGGATCGGTTCTCCGGGTAGGAGGAGCTAGATGAGGTGGGGCGCCTGGGGATCGGACCTAGGCGAGACCGGGCGCCGCGGCAAGTGATAGCGGCTGCCCGCCTATGGATCCGCGTGGCCTCTGGCAAGTGGTGCCTCCTCTCAATATATTTGAGTATTTGCTATTTTTCGTATTTCTTTTATGGATTAATGGCTTGCAAAACAATCATATCCATATGATATATTTTTTCTAAGGTAACACTAGCCGATTGTTTATGCTTTGCCGTGAATAAACGAAATTATTATATTATATCATAATATTTTAGCTATTTAGACTATCGTGCAGGTCTGAAAAAACTCCTTTGAACTATTATTTGGTCTACTTTTCATACCTGAACTTACAAGACCGAGTCAAATCATATCACATGATAGTTTTCTATTAGTGGTTTCAGTGACACTCGTAAATTCCAAAACAACCCTTCACATGGTACGTAGTACTGTACCTTATAAGGATGGTAGAATCCCTGATTGTGTCGTACATGTGTTAATTGTATTTGTTAATACATATCCATCTTGCGACAGCAGAAAGAGATAAAACCTGGATTTATTCTATGTGTTCAACGATGGTAACTAAATTTTAACTAAACTCCTTTATATTTGAGTGAATTTTACGTATCTCCTTTCAATTCCTACACCGGATCGATGGTCCGTATCCGTACCTGGTGTTTCTGATTTTTTTTTTATAAAGAAACTCTTTTATATGCATCCCCTCACTCCTATTATGGATCAGATTAGCGTAACAAGGTTAGGTCCGGTTAGGCAAAATAGTAGATATAGAACAAATTCCCCATGTTTACAAATAAAACGATCTAAATATACATACGTTATAACAAATTTGATTAAGAAGACTTGGGTTGGTCTTAATCCTTTGTTTTGAAGTGCACTACTCTTATTCTTATTATGCAATTTTAAATTTTTATTGTAACCTATATGAATCGTATATACCTTTTCTTTTAGCATAACATGGACTTTTATTTTTATCATTTTTATTCTTAATTTCTATTATTGTTTTGTTATAGTTGATATGTACTTTTAAAAAGGACTCTTATTTATTTTATTTTATTTTGATTTTTTTATGTTGTCGATATAAATTCTTTCTTTTATTCTAATTCATAATAACTCAGGCCCACAACAATGTAGATCTTTCTTTTTTATAAGCTGGTATGGACTCTTATTTCTATTTTTTTTATAGTTGATATGATTTTTTTTCTTTTTAATCTAATTTGTTATAATCTTGGCCAACAACAATGGACAACGTATATCTTTCTTTTTCAATTAACATGAAATTTTCAATGTTTTAGATTAATATGGTGGCTCTGTTAGCCGTTGACACGGAGTGTCGTGTATTTTATGACTGGCACCGATAGCATCGAGTATGCGCAAGAGGTAGCACAAATGTGCCCATGCGGCCATGCTCATACTCGTCGTGCACTTGGTCATAGCCATCTTGCGCTAGCTAACTAACCATAAATTCAATTTGGTCGCTCAAATTTCTTGATACGTATAGATCATTTGATGTTTTAGACGTATGTACGTCATATACGATACTGTGCACGAACAAACTTATATTTTCATCATATTTTATAAGATTAATTCATATTTTATCATAAAAAAATCTACACCAGTCTGGACCCAAAATCACCAAGGATAGATTTACGTTGGAATTTCTCTGGTTAACATGATGAGTATTTCTTCGATACTAGATCCAATCTAGGCCATTATAATTTGGTCCCATTGTAATAAATGACACATATCTTTTTCTCTATATTAAGTGGAGATTTATTCGATAATAGATTTAATCGGAGCTGTTATAATATGTCACACTGTAATCGATGGCGAGGATATTTTCTTTTTATAAGATTTACATGGGAATTTGTTTGATAATAGATTCGATCTAAGTCTTTATTTATAATTTGGCTTTGTCGTAATCGATGGTGAGTGGAGATTTGTCCAATAATAGAATTAATCTGAAACGTTATAGTTTGCCCCATTGTAATCAATGGTGGGGATTTTTTTTCTTTCTATCAGATTTATGTGGGATTTTATTTGATAATAGATTCAATCTATGTCTTCATAATTTGGTCCCACCGTAATCGATGGTAGAGATTTTTTCTCTGATTTATGTGAATTTCTCCAATTAATATGGTTGTTATGTTTGCCCCTGCTTTATATACATAATAGATAGAAAAGAACCACTCGTTATAATTCCCTATATTGAAAATATAATATTAAAAAAACTATGTAAATATCATTTATTTTGTTGTGATTTGTTTTGTCAATAAAGGTACATCAAGCATTATCTTTTTTTTTGCATGTTTGCACTAAATTTTTGAATAAGACGAATGGTTAAAAACGTGTTGAAAAGTCAAAGGCGTCGGACATAAAAAACACAGGGAGTAGTTATATGAACTGCATTAAAAATATCTTAAATTTTGAGTTAATATAAAAAATTGATTTTTATAAAAACCTAAATGTAAAACTGAAATAAAAAACTGATTTTTGTATGCAAAATAACCTATATATAAAATTTCTAGAATTAAAAATTAAATAAGCAATTTGATTTTAACATGGAAGTAAAAACAAATTAGCCTGTGACGGCGGACAGCTCCATACTTATCACTTGTTACCGCGTATTTCACGTGATATTATAATGTGATAATACGTTGTGGCACGATAGTTGTAGATATTGTAAACTTTACTTCCTGTTTATATGTTGAACTTATTCTAACACATATCACACTATATATGTGTTACACTATATTATCGTGCAGTAATATATTGTTACACTATAATCGTAGATATCATGAAACTTTCCTTTCTACTTCCTTCGATCATAAAAACAAGTCGTCGTTGACTTTTGTACATATCTTTAACCATTCGTCTTATTTAAAAATTATGTATCATTTATTTTGTTGTGATTTGTTTTATCATTAATAGGCTGTTTGGTTGCCTTCTCAGTTGAACCAGGCTGTATGAACAGAGCCAGGCTGGTTGGAGCCAGGCTGAGATGATGCAAATGGTTGTTGTTTGGTTAGGTGTATGAGATTGTACAGGCTGCGTAGAGATGTTGTTTGGTTGACTGCACTAAGGAGAGAATGACATGGAGAAATTCAAAAGAGGGATGAAACATTTTTAAAAATAAATTCTAGAAAATCAAAATAAAAAAATCAATTAAGAAAATAAAAAAATCAAAAGAAAGTCTTATAATAAATAATTTCAAAAATGAAAATTTTAAACTTTTAAAATTTATATGGCAAGTGTGGTCTCGTTTTGTTTGAAAAAATATCAATAACCCATTTTTGAAGGTTTGGTAATCAAAAATACTAATCAAAAGATATAGTAAATAAATGAATCAAATGTGTTGCGCATGTGGTTGTTGCTGCATTTGCGGAGCTTGGCTCTGGGTAAACGCCCAATTTGGTCGTATCTCCAGAGCCTGGCCCAGAGGGGTTAATTGCATCTGGAGAGCTTGGTTCAGATGGGTGAGAAGACAACCAAACACCCTAGTTTTGTATCTCTAGATGCAAAACTCCTTGGATGCAGGCAACCAAACAGCCTATAAAGGTATTGTAAGCATGATTTATGTTTCTAAATGTTTGCACTAATTTTTTGAATAATATGAACGGAAAGGCTTACTCTCGGAAGTCCGGACACGTCGGACGCGTTTGTACCTGGGCCAGCTCGTGCGATGGACAGCCCAGCTTTGCCCAGCCCGATCTAATCCCAGCGCGCAGCCTAGCCCGATCGCGCGGAGTTTGCTCCAGTGCCCCTCAGCCCAGCCATATCCCGCAGCCCAACCATATCCCGCAGGTGCGGAGAAAGCCACATCCCGCGGCGGTTGCTCCAGGTCGACGGCGACGTCGAAGACCGCGACGCCGGAGACGGCGATGGCGACGACCGGATTCCACCACCGTGAGGTGCGCCACCTCTGCCGTCCTCGATTCCTTTTCTCGCGCTACTTGTTCCTCATTTCCCCCCTTCCCGGCTTTCTCCTCGTGCCGCATGTCACCACGGCCGTCCTCGCTTCATCTGCCGCTGACGAGGCGGCCTCATCTGCTAGCGCCATCGCCGCATGCTTCTCCGCCGTTCCCGTCTCCTTCCCCTCGTCTCCCCCAGATCCCGCATTCTTCTCCGTTTTTTTTGACACGGTAATTGCCTCCATTTCTAAGTATATCGGCAGTGGTGACAACGTAGGCGTTGGCGACCGGATTTTCGACCGCATCAAGCATATACAGACGAGCAATTTTCTTTTCTAGGGGCTTACGGTGTGTACTGTTCTAGCTATTTTTTTGTTAAAAAAATTGAGGTATGTATGCATGCATTGGGGGGGGGGGTGTGTGGGTGGACTGCAACGTATGTTATGGATTATGGTTTTGCAAGTTTCTCCAAATTGAAGGCTAGTGTCTCATCATAGCCGTTACGCATTTCCCTTTTTTTAAAATTCTTCCTATATGTGTTTTTCAACCAGCAGGTCAAATGGACACCAAGTGTTACCTAAAGTCTCGTTTCAGCTCAAAACGGATGCACGCCTTTGCGGCAAGTGTGAATGAGGTGCAACGTGGGTTCATTGTCAAGCATGGATTTGAACCGTTGCTTCGAGTCCAGCCGCTAAACCTACCTGGCCACCTGCTAGAGTGGATAATGGGTCGGATTGATCCAGTGTTGTGTGAGTTTCGACACAAAAGCAGGAAAATTTGTTTTGACAGTGCTATTGTGCAAAAAATACTGGGGA
The DNA here is from genome assembly GCA_005191435.1 of Raddia distichophylla. Classification (NCBI taxonomy): domain Eukaryota; kingdom Viridiplantae; phylum Streptophyta; class Magnoliopsida; order Poales; family Poaceae; genus Raddia; species Raddia distichophylla. The sequence continues at coordinate 6,654 of SPJY01000887.1, read as the reverse complement.
TCCCATCTGGACAGAGATGCGTTGTGCACTCGGGGGATCCAGATGACATTGTAGAGCTTAGGGAGGCTTATAGGAACGAGGACAAGCGTGCTCCAATACCGCTTGTGCTAGAGAAGGCCAAGAACAGCAATGATGAGGAGGTTTTCATGAGGTCTTTCATGCTCGTGGCAATTGCATCAATTCTCTGTCCATCTAGTCAGAACAACGTTGACTTGGATTATCTCCACAGCCTCCGTGATGTAGCTTCACTCAGTGAGTATGATTGGGCGGGGCACATGTTGAGTGTTTTGATGAGTGAAGTCACCAAGTTCCAGAAGATGAAACCAGAGGCTCGTGCCAAGAATTATTACGTTGGCGGCAGCTTGCACATTTTGGCTGCAAGTATACATGTCAAGTTTTGTCAGTTAATTACTAAGTTTCAACAATTTTCATGTCAAGTTTCATTAGTGTAACACCAAGTTTCACACATATAACTTGCAAGTTTCATAAGTTATTGTACCTCATTGTCAAGTTAAAACAGTACAACATAGAAGTTCACAAGTTTGCAATTAAGTTTTAACAGTATAACACACAAGCTTCACAAGTTTATTGTCAAGTCTCAATATTACAACATACAAGTTTCACAAGTTTCATAAGTTCACAAAATGCAATGTTTTTTTTGTGGCCTATAGATTGCTTATGTCGACCATTTGGAGCACCCTGTTGGCCCAATCAACAAGATAGCACTCAACTACTCAACCCCAAGGTTGTGCTACTTCTCAGATGCAGACTACGAGTTTGCAATGATGGTCGACAGGAATAAGCTTTGTTTGAACAATGTTGTATTTGGGCAACGACCTGTACGTCTTTTTCTTGTGTTTTTTTATAACTTGATGTGAAAACACTAACCCACCGACTCTTTTTCTTATTGTTTTTCCTTTTTTTGTTTCCTTGTTTTTCTAGTTTCGTAGCCCTTCTAGCACACCTTACTTTAATGGCCAATCAAGCGGCAATGCGGGTGCTACGGGTGCTACACAATCTGCCTCCTTTGAGGAGTGGGTGCGGCTTTCACAGTCAAGCAATCAAGCCCCACAGGTACACCTTTTATCTCTATGTTTCCCTATATGACAGGTTTCCACCGTACTTTAAACCCACATGTCAACCTCTCCATTGATTTGCAATGTAGATCCAGAAGACAGTACAAGAGTTGGTTGACAACCATCGCAAGCTATGGCTAAAAGACATGGAAACTCTGTATAACAGTCGTGTTGGTGCGCTAGTTGCAGATGTTTGTCAGTTGTTATCTCAAGCTCCTGTCCACCAAACGAGCGACATTAGCCTACAGACTGCTCAACCCATCTCCATTGTTGCTGAAAAAGGGATTGAGGAGACCGAAGAAGTTGGGGTGCGAGTGACTGATGAGGGTGCACAGGCTGGTAGCCCGAAAGCAAATAAAGAGAGGCTTGCAGCAAGTCATAGATCACCAAGTAGCAGCCCAAGGACAAAGCAAGGGGAACCCAGCTCTCTTGGCAGCCCAGAGCACGCCAATATTTCTTCTGCACGTTCAAGCCCTGCTAGGAGTGTCAGTCCAGCACCTGCTGATTGCAAAACTAGCAGCCCAAGAAGCCCTTCAAGCCCAACAGAAATAGCCAGGGGTGATGCAGGAGCACTTGTTTATTGCAAAATCAGCAACCAAAGAAGCTCTTCAAGCCCAATCAGCCCTGTCAGGAGTGATGCCGCAGCAGCTATTGATGGGAAACCAGCAGCCCAAGAAGCTCCAGCAGGGATGAATCGAAATGGCCTGCCTATTGTAAAGATTCAGAAGTCCCATCTTTCAGTCTGGGGCCAGATTTTGATGATAATCCTGAGGGCATCACTACTGGGGAAATTTCATCAAAAGAGATTGAAGGTACTGTCCGAAGCCCTTCCAAAGGTTTTTTTTATGCGTTATATTCTTGTTAGCTTTTTTGCATTTGTACAAAACATCAGGGTTGCATTAATCTCTACTATTCTTGTTAGCAGTTTTTGTTTTGCTCTTTTGTTGTCCAAGTTTCTTAAAATTTCAGGTTTCAATAGTTCAACCTCCATGTTTTACTAGGTGCACTCCAGGTTCCCATACTTGAACTATCAAGTTTCACAAGTTAAAATTCCAGGTTTCACAATATCAAATTCCAGGTTTCAATAGTTAAATTATGGGAACATTCAGGTTTCAGTTGGTCATGTTCAGGTTTCATTAGTCCATATTAAAGGTTTCAATAGTTCAACCTCCAGGTTTCACTAGGTCAACTCCAAGTTCCCATACTCTAACTTACAGGTTTTATTAGATTAACTCCTGTTTTCAAAAGTTCAACTTTCAGGTTTCATTATGTTTTGCACAAAGTTTCTTATATGTTTTTTTTAGAACTGCTTGCAAAAGAAAACATGAACATTGATACCATACTTGCACTAGAAGCTAGCGGGGCAAGTACTCATGAGAAGAAAAATAGGAAGAAGCGGGCAGCCAAGACTATTGATGATGGCGCGAAGATCAAGAAATTGAAGGTCGACAAATCTGTCGAGGATGTGTACGAAGAATATGTAGGACACAAGCGCGTCAAGAAGTTCAAGAAAAACGTGGAGCCGTCAGTGACTTTTTTTTCGTCCACTAGTTAATTTGCCATCCGTTCTTTTTTCATTATGGATAACATTCTCTCTTTTTTTTTCCGGGATGCAGGCCTTCTTTTGTAAGCATTGGGGGATTCCAAATTTCGTACGAGCACTTCTACAACTCAATGAAGCCGAGGGGTGAAATTTGCAACATGACGATGTCAGTGTTTGTGGAGCTGTTCAACGCCAAGGGTGCCGAGGATAGCACACGCAAGAGGATGGCAATCAAGTTCGCATTTCCAATACTATTCACGGTAAATTTTCCAAGTTATAGGTGCTGCTTTTGTATTTTCCAAGTTTCACGAGTTAAAATTACAAGTTTCAATAGTTCAACATCCAGGTTTCACTAGGTCAACTCCAGGTTTTAATAGTTGAACTTTCAGTTTTCAATAGTCCGTGTGTTTCTCTCGTCTATGTTCACGTGTAACTTGGCCATTTTTTGAAATCTTCTTTTTTCCCTGATGTTTGTGGCTCTTTTTCATTTGTTGCAAAAATAGTCTCAATTGTTGCTACCACCTGAGAACTTCATGACACAAAGTTGTTTACATTAGTTGAAGAGGCTTGATGACAAGCACATACTTGCGAAGAAAGATTTGGTATGTGTTTTTTGTTTTTTTTATTTGTGTATCATATGTTTGTTTTTGGGGCTACATAATGTGACTCGTGTGTCTTTTCCACTTTTTTCAGCTGCTCTTTCCAGTTGTGTCAAACAAGCACTGGGTTCTTATGTGCGTCAATGTGTTGCATGCACAGATTAATTACTTTGACTCGATCAAGAACTCAAAGGATTCAGAAGCACGTACTGCTGCCAACAATATGGTTTGATTCACTCTTTTGCTTTTCCATTTTAGTAATTTGTAGTGTCACAACCTCAAAGTTTTTTACATTCGCAGGTCACAAACTTCACCAATTTTGTTAAGGCTATGAAACTTTTCAAGAAGGATGTAGGGAAGTTCCAGTGGTGTTCAGCCATTGAGTACCCACAGCAGGCCAACACGTAAGTACCCTTTTTTCCCTTTTATGTAACGTGCCACAGACCATGAAAAATATCAAAATAATGATCACAACACAAAAAAAATGAAAAGTACCAGTAGGTGACCTCCAGGTTTAATTAGTTGAACTCTAGGTTTTAATAGTTCAATTTGCAGGTTTCATTAGTTGAACTCCAGGTATCAATAGTTGGTCACCTTTTTTTTCCTTCCATTAATAGCTTTGATTGCGGGGTATACAACATGGTATTCATGGAGAACTGGGACGGCAAGATACTGAAATCATTCCTGCCAGTACGTATCTTCAAACATAAATGACTATTATGTTCGTTGCCCCCGTCTTGTGTGCCTTAACTTTATTTTGTTACATGAAACACATTTTATTCTTTTCGCAGGATAGCATTCCGGAGTATCGCAAACTATTTGTAGCAACGTTGATAACTTCTCAACACAACACAATTGACTCAAGATTCATCCTCAATGAAAAAGGCTGATGGAGTGGTTTGGGGGATCAACAGTAAGGAATGGGAGGACTTTAGTTTGAGAAGGCCTTGTCTACTGGCATCTTTTTTTATTTTTTTTTACACATGCTGTGTGTGTATTTGGCAAGGACGGCCCGCCATATTTTGTTCTGAACTTGTGTTTTTTGAAACGGCAACGTAATGTACTAACACATTGTGGGATGTGAGACTATGATGTGATGCCAACCTATATACTGTCCTTTCATTTTCATTTCCATTTTATTTTTTTTCAGCCAATATGTGATAAATTGTCACAGTTCACAAATTAGTACATTCCTTTTTGTGAAGTTTCACAATGTTAATGCCAAGTTTACAAATTAGTACGTACCTTCTGAAGTTCAATCAATGCAATGCCTAGTTTCAAAAGGTTTATGACAAGTTTCAACAATGCAATGATAAGTTTACAATGTGTGTTGCCATATAAATACACAAACAAACCTGTTGAAACATGTTTTTCACCTACTGAAACCTGGGTTACATATTCGTAAAACTTTTGCCAACCTATCAAGTTTCATCAAGTTTCAACAGGTTTCATCAGGTTTCACTCAACTTTCATCAAGTTTCATCAAGTTTCAATAGGTTTAATCGAAGTTTCATCAAGTTTCATCCAAGTTTCACAAGTTTCATTCAAGTTTCATCAAGTTTCACAAGTTTCATCCAATTTTTCCAGATTTCATCACCACATGACCATGTTTCATCAACACACGACCAAGTTTCGATAGTATAGGTGTAAGTTTCATCAGTTAAATCCAAAGTTTCACAAGTTACAGAAGATATTTTATTAATTCAATGCAAAGTTCAGAGTCACATAGATGTTTTAATACCTAATTGCATTCAAGCATTTGACATGGCAATATAATTTTTTTGATATTTGTAAAATGACTATTCAAACCCTTACACAACAGGGCAATCTCAAAATTTCCTATTTTGTAACATGCATAAGGGTTTGCATGTAAATACAAATTAATCAAGTACCCTCCTCACCAACAATTACAGCAGTTGACTCCCTTTCTAGTTTCAGCAATGGACAGGTCTGGACATTATGTGAAGGTTGTTTGCAACGCCCACAATGGATCTGTGAGCTAGCCTTCTTAGCAATTGCCTTATCTGAAGCGAGTTTTTCCCTTTTTGACCTCTCCGTTGGGCGTCCTTTCCTTGCCACTTTCTTTGGGTTTTGGAACCCCAATTCTGCATCATCAGCATGGAAGCTACCAAGTGTTGCAACATCTTTGTCGACCATCTTCGATGGAAGGGTCTTCATCAAGTGAGCAACCCCATCAGCAACATGCTTGTAGTCCTCCTCAGTGAAACAAGCCTCTGATGCCAAGGAGGTCATTTTTCTGCACAATGCATTGAACTTGAGCACACTTGTAGGTGGGACACCAAACAGTGCATCTGGAACGACCCAAGGCTCCACTGCTCTAATTGTAGCATGTTTCGACCATCTTTTCAGCATGTATTTATGTGGAATTTGTTGAATATTCAGCTGGAACATCACTCTCAATATGTGGGCGCATAGCAATCCATCCGGCTCAAACATATTACAACTGCATTCAAACTCGTCAGTGTGTTGTGCAAATGAGACCATATACACCTTAGGGGGGATTTGTCCGGGGCATGCCAATGCAAACTTGGCATTACCATCCCCGATCATGTTGCAAGTAAAGGAAGTAGATTGCTGAAGCAACGACTGCAACTTGTAAAAGACAGCCCTTGTGTAGAAAACCGAAGCTTGCTGTTCAATGGCAAACCTGCACACATTTAAAAAGTTTGATGTTCAATGGCAAACCTAAGTTTAAATACTTCAAATCCAAGTTTCAACAATTAGTAATACAAGTTTCATATGTTCAATATCAAGTTTCAGCATCTTAACGTTTTTTTTTTTTCCAAAAACCCAACTTTCAGTGCATAACTTGGGAAGTTTCACAATGTCAAAGCTGAGATTTTATCAATGTAATCCCAAGTTTAAGAAGATACTTGTCAAGGTTCAGCAAGGTCAGTTTTCTAAAGTAAAATGTCAAGTTTTAACATTTCAAATGATAAGGTCCAGCAATGTAATGATAAGTTTCACAATAAACTTGTCAAGGGTTCATCAAAGTTAATGCCAAGTTTTTTTCTTCCCATACCTTGACCATATATCGGGCTCGGTAGTCTCATCTCTGAAGTTGTCACCATCTTCTAAGCTAAACATCATGTCAAAAATGTATTCATACTGCCTGACAAACGACTAGATAGAGTCAGACTGGTGGACAAGTGATTTGAAAAGCGCGTTCAGACTTTCAGATCTTCCTGAGGTGCTGGTAAATGGGAAAAAACTTATCCTAAAGTAGACAGGCGCCCAGGTTTGCCTAGAGTTCCACATGCTCTGAAGGTGTCTATTCTCCATCAGACCAAACTGTTCCACCATGCTTTGCCAAGAAGTTTCGAAATCGCTGATTACCTCTGAACCATCCACAATCGCATGTAGGGCGTTTGAGAAGACCTCATTTCGGGACAATAGGACTCCAAGCCTGTCATGC
>SPJY01000878.1:119247-170099 GCA_005191435.1 Raddia distichophylla | reverse complement strand
CTTAGGATCCTCTTTCAAATATGTGTGTGTTGAAAATTTTCTTTTTATATGCACTTTGGCCCTCTTTGATTTTTGCATAGTTCATTTGGCCCTGTAAATTATTAAAGTCAAGCTTCGCCATTGCCACTGGTAGGCGTCCTCGATGACCGCTCTTCGTCTGGGTGACCATGTAGATGATGGCGAGGGGACATCGTTTGGATTTATATAGATTAGAGCGCCACGCCGATTGCGATCAACAGCATAGATAATTTTAAAAGATTGTAGGCTAAAGAGAAAACGCGCAGCTATGTGACGATGCTGCAAATCACAAGAAGCATGAACCATAGGACGAGCCGATGAGGTGAGATGAAGCACGAGAATCACGAGAAAAACAATATGATTAAAAAGGATGCATAAATTCTATAGTTAGATAGCTAAATGTAATATGAAATTATTTTAAATTTTCTTTTTATTTATTAGATGCCTTTCCTTTTTTTTTGGAAGGAACTAGCAGGAGCACTGCCTAAATTTTATTGAGGAAGCAAAAATAGAAAGAAAACAAAACCAAAGTTCCAACCAGACCAAACACAATTGTAAAAAACCTCAACTGAAAACAAAACTGGAGCTAAGACCAGGGCTTTCACTTAGCCTCTCACTCAAGCTGGAACAGAAACAGGCACACCTAGCCTTTTCTGAGTAAATACAGACCCAGGTCGATAAAGCGCCAGAAAACTGGTAGCCCACAAAACAGCTCCAGCGTTCAGAACATGCGGTGCTCATACCGACGCCGGCTCCATTTCGCCGCCACCGCCTGATCGCGACCAGAATGTCTTCAATTTGGTTCTAATGCGTTCTCTGTTTCAACGCAAAACCACCATGACAACAGCCAAGAACCGATGTGAGGCCCCTGATGATCAACCATTATCATCAAAATTGAAGGCCATCATCCAATTCACAAGTCTTGCTTGATCGCCTGGAGAACCTGCAGAACATCATGACTCCTAGCTCGAAAGATCCGATCATTTCGCTCTATCCAAACATTCCAAAAGACGAAAATGATGAGGCCATCAAACTGCTTCCTATGGCTCTTAGGAATGTTCTTGCGCATTGAAATCCACCAAACTCCAAAGTCTTCCTCAAGACTCGGTATCCGCAAATTGAATTCGCGCATTTCTTGCAGCACATGATACCAAATGCTTTTAGTAAAAGGGCAATGAGCAAGGAGGTGGTTAGCTGTTTCCGCATTTACACCACACAACGGATAAAAACAGAAATTTGGCCATCCTCTGCTCTGAAGATGATCAGCAGTAAGGATTTTTCCTTGAACCGCTGTCCAGATAAATATTTTACCCTTTGGTGCTGCCTTGGCCTCCCAAATGGGATGGCAAAAACAGTCCGCAAAAACGCCAAGAAATTAGATGCCTTTCACTGCTAAAAAGCACAACATTCGAGTAAGTGTAAATCATATTGGTGTAGATTTTAAATATTCTTCATCGTTGAATCCGACAAAGAATACACACCATCAATTATATTGTGAGTGCTCTAAAATCTAAAACATTTTGAATTTTATCTTAAAACCAATAAATGTAACGGTGCTAATGCGCAAGTTACCGGTTACTCCTACCACCCTAGTTTATTGAAGGAGTATGTTAATTACAGCAAGCCAACAACCCTGGATAATAGAAACCTCTCGGTTGAGTCCAAGTACAACACGTTATGAGTTGTGAGTTGTGATGCATCTGTGTGTGCCTTGATTCTCGATGAACTTGTCGGTGACGGTGAGTCATCTAGCGCAGGCGACGAGGACACAGAGCTGACAGATGACACCACCGGAGAGAGAGCTCCTGCAAAAACGCCCATCTGGACGCGGACTTGTCACTCTCCCAAGCCCCCAAACCCCAAGTCCCAACCCAACCCTTTCGTCTCCACGCAGCCAAAGCTTCAAGGCCTCATGCATGGCGTCCACGTACACATACATACGTACTCCTACCTGTGGGTCGCATTCACGCGCGCCAACAGTTTCCGCATCAGACCAGCAACGCTTAGCGCGCGCCGTGACGAAAGGAGCTTGCTTTCTTTCGCGTTCGCGCTCGCGCTCGCCGGCGGCCGGCCATGGTGAAGCTCGCGACGGCGAGGGAGGCGCGCCTGTACGGGCCGGCGCTGGCGGTGCGCCGGTGGGAGTACATCAACGCGTGGGCGTACGCGCTCGGGGCGCTGCTCCTGGCGGCAGCGTTCGCGGCGCTGTCCGCCGGCGGCGGCGCCGGGGCGGGGCTCGCCGTGGCCGCCGTCGCGCTGGCGATCGTCGCCGCCATCAACGCGCACGACCTCGTGGCGCACCTCGCCGGCGTCGACTTCCGCGTGGGGCTCGTCCGGTACGACGCCCAGCTCGGCCTCGTCGAGCTCCTCGTCCCGGCGCTGCACTTCGCCGGCTGCGCTCTCGCCGTCGTCGGCGCGGCCTTGCTGGCGGGGGCGGGGGCGGGGGAGAAGCGCGCGGCGAGCGCGCTGCCGCTCGCCGGCGCGGTACTGTGGCTGCTGGGCTCGGTGCTGAACGCGTGCCAGGTGTACGAGCGCGCTGATGGCGGCGCGCAGCTGCTGCAGTCCGGCGTCCAGGTTCCCCTTCTCCTGGGGAGCCTCCTCTTCGTCGTCGCCGCCGTCCTCAACCGCCGCCGCCGCGCCCCCGGGGAGCTCACGTCTCCGGCGGTGTGGATGTGCCTGTGCGGGAGCTTGCTGTGGGTGGTGGGCGCGGCGGTGAACGTGGTTAAGGTGTTCATGATGCACCAGAGCGACGCGCTGCGGCTGGAGAAGCTGCGCGGCGGCGCGCAGGAGCGGCTCAGCCGTGGCCGCGACGGCCGCGCGCCGCTTAACTGGGAGGGCGCCAGGAGGGGGCCGGAGCTGCGCTGAACACGACGAACGACGACGACGCATCAAACCTTGTCCAGTTTGTCTAGGAAATAAACCGTTTCATATCAAAATAATCCTCTTCGGTTCCTCCTACTTATTACTCGATGCAGGTTTCAGATCCCGTTTCCTTCCCAGATCTCCCTCAGGACGGATTTTTTATTGCCAGTGATCCCCGTTAAAATTTCGAGGATATTTTGATTTTTGAATTGAACAGGGCCGGAAAAAGGTAAATCGCCGGCGATTTTGATTTCTTCGGTTCAGAAAATTTTGTTTCTCCAGGTAATGGAACCGTTCGGTTTCACCAGAGAATCGAGAGCGTTTCTTTGGAAATCGCGGCTCATGTCGTATCCAAACTTTTAGGCCAAACTTAAGCGCTGTATTCAACACTATTGATCAATTCTTTTTACTATAGTAAATACTCGTATAATAGAAGGCATTAAGGTAAATATAGAAGACCAGTGGGAAAAAGTTTATTGGGGGACCGACTAGAACGCAGGCGCCTGCGTTTTGCGTTTCGTGCAGGCGATCCTTTGTTCAGTACGATTGTACAGAAATTTCACCGCACAAAAGTCGAGCAGCAGCGGAGCAGCAGCAGCGGAGAGCACGTCGAGCAGCAGCAGCGGAGAGCGACGCGGAGCAGCAGCAGAGGAGAGCACGCTCCAACGCTCGCGCCGGAATGCAGGCGCCCGCATGGGAGCAAAACCGTTTCCATATTCTCTATATATGTAATGTCAAATGTATTCTATAAAAATATTCCCCTATTTCGGGAATGCTAAATAACATATTTTCAATATTCATACACACATAATGTTTAGATATATTAACAACTCCAATCTCATTAGGTGTATTGCCCGCGCGAGCGAGCGCCTACGCCCGCGCGACGTCGAGCAGCAGCGGAGAGCACGCGGAGCAGCAGCAGCGGAGAGCACGCTCCCACGCGAGCGCCTGCGCTCGCGCCGGAACGCAGGCGCCCGCGTGGGAGCAAAACCGTTTCTATATTCTCTATATATGTAATGTCAAATGTATTCTATAAAAATATTCCCCTATTTCAGGAATGCTAAATAACATATTTTCAATATATACACACACGTAATGTTTAGATATAATAACAACTCCAATCTCATTAGATGTATTAGACACTACCGACGCATAATTCTTCTCTTATAGCTCACACATATATACGGTGGCTCCATGTATGGGCTCCTAATTTATAACGTAACAGGTAAAATAGTTTTTTATTTCAATTTTCTACACTTTATTGTTACAGTAGATATGGACCATATATTCTTTTTTTGTTTGACATGGATTCTTTTTCTAGACTATAGTTGACATAGACTTTTCAAGTATTTTATTTTAAAATTTAGTTATATTTATCATTTTAGTGTAGGGTTGTATACAATATGTGTCGAGTTCTTATAGGACACTGCAAAACATCTCAATCCTCTATAGGCCAGTATTGTCTACGACTTGTGGGCATAGGTCCACCGACCATCGACACATTGATGGCGTATATGAGATTAGAGCGATATGCAGTGGCATATGTAGATTTATCTCTAGTATATATGGACTTCTTTTGTTAGACAAACTCATCTTTCCCCTATATGCCGTCACTGCATCTACGACATGTGAGGCTAGGCCCATCGATCATAGACACAATCGATGATATATACGAGATTATAAATTGAGTGGCATACGCAGATTTATCTCTAGTATATATACAGTTCTTTTGTTATGCAGACTCATTTCTTATTGTTTTGTTATAATTTTTATATAGTTATTACAAACTTTTTCCTCTTTTTTAGTTATATAGACATTTTTAGTTATTTTCTATTATGAATTATATTTTTTTTAAAAATAAATTGTGCTTAATTTAACTCTTTTCCTCATTTTGTACATTATACGAAGTTATACGACTATGTTAAAAAAATTATATTTCTTATATATAGACCCTTTTCATATTATCAATTTTTTTCATTTTATTATTCATTTTTTTCCCTTTACTTTGATTTTTTTAGCACATGTATTTTTGAAAGTTTTTATGTATTTTTTTGTGAACATTAGTGTGTTTGTATTCTTTTTTGCAAGTTTTCACTCATGAATATCCAAGTTTTTTCGAATATTGAGATATTTTACCTTCATTGGAGATCAGAATGAATAGAATAATTAAGAAAGAAATTCGTACATACATTTTTTTTGCAAAAGTTGAATCAAAGAAGTAATCTTTCTTATGTAAAAGGGGAAAGGTTTCTTTTTGTACATACCTTTTTTAAAAAATGTAGTACACAACACATATAGTAAGCTACCCCATTGGATTGCCAAGCGATGGAGTAAGCTGCCAAGTACTGGCTTCTTAGTTCTTAAGCTTAACTCTTCAAAATTGCCCGCAATCACGGCAAAGGATGCACCTTCATACATTCAAAGACACAACACATATAATATGTCGCCATGAGAAGATCTGATATTTATTTATACCGGCAAATAAAGAGTGGCGATAACGATGCAAAAGAAAATGGAAACAATTGTAGCCAAGCAGTGATCCACTTTTCCTCTGTAGACCAAAGTACGATGTCGTCTAATGCATCCACTCATGGTGGATCAACTTGGCAAAGTACTACTAGTGGTATCTTGCGATATGGCATAAAAGCCTAATTTAGAATAGGGCAGCGGCGAGCGCCGCGCCAATCACCACAGCTCCCACAGTGGCCACGTCGGCGGCATCGGACGTCGCCGGAGTGTCGGTGGCGCCGCCGGGCATCGGCATGTCCGCTGGCGCAGGCGATGGATATCCCAGCTGGGGCGCCGGCGCTGCACATTATTTTGGAGAACAAATGTGTTAGCAATGCACGTTATCAGTCGAGTCACTACCGAACAAGATTAATAATTTAAGATCCAACCTCAACCCATCAGACGCTACTACCTTATTTTGATTTTGAGGAGACCAGCCTCATTAGTAAGCACACAGATCAATAACAGTGCTTCAAAGTTTTGCACAAGATTAAGAATTTAAGATCCAGTTAACCACCCAACTGATCAAACATTAATACCTTATTCTGATTTTCTATAGACCAACCTCATTAGTAAGCACACAAAGCAATAACAGCGTTTCAAAAAATAAAACTAATATTAAAAATCACTATATGTAATATTAAAGGACTTAAAAGATTTGTAGAAGACACCTAGATCCTTCCTCGGATGTAGAGGCTGCAAATAAATATTGCCAAGAATCCTTGAAACAGAAGCCTAGATGGGCCGATTTGGGCTAGTAATCGCGGCACAGGGTGGTTGAGGCCCGTTCGATCCGCCCATAAGCCCAAACATCCACACGGACCAGATGCGACGCGCCATGAAAACACTTCAACGAAAGCCCAGCCCAATCTACAGATTTAACGCGGCGGCGCACAAATCACGATACGTACTGGACGTCGGCGACGGCGCGCCCGCCGCCGGAGGGAGAGCCGGCGCTGCCGGAGGCGTGGCGGGCGGTGGAGGCGTCGACATCGACGGCGACGGCAGAGACGGGACCGGCACGGGCGAGTTCGACGGCGCGGTGGCCGGCGCTGGAGCGGGCGGGGCGGTCGGCGGCGCCGCCGCGAGGCCGAGCCTCAGGGTGGGGCGCATGGTTGCTGCGTAGGAGAGAAGAAGAGCACCGGAGGGTTAGCACAAGATAAGATAAACCTGCACCAAAGCAGTAACCGCCATTGTCGGATGCTATGCGTACGAACAACCAAAGCGCATGCAACTGCAAGCAAATAAACACGAACAGATTCAACGCTGGACGCTGGAGCGCGTCCTGCTTACCGGATTCAGCGACGAAGGCGGCGCAGAGAAGCAGCGCCAAGACGGCGACGGTCTTGATCTCCACTCTCCAGGTTTCCGGCCATGGCGGGAGGCGGCGGGCGAGGCGATCGATCGCTGATACGTACGTCGGTCTGTGTTTTCTCTCTCTCTCTCGCGAGTCGTAGCAATGGCTTCAAACATGGACGTACGTGCCGTATATATATGGAGAGGTGCAGGTAAAACGTCACGCGTCTCGCAGTTTTACCGCGGTCTATGATCTGTCCCGTCCTTGCCAAGAATACGAACACGGTCGACAAAATCTGCTTGTTACCGTATGGTGTATGGTTGCTTTCCCTTCATAAATTATTTTGTTACCGAACTCACACGCGAATTACCCTTTTGACACACGATCCTCCGCTAATTTCGTGGCACCATACCAAATATCACGAACGGAAAATTATACATTTCTATATTCTCTATATATGTAATGTCAAATGAATTCTATAAAAATATTAATTCCCCTGTTTCGGGAATGCTAAATAAAATTATACATTTCTATATTCTCTTTATTGTTTTGTTATAATTTTTATTATAGTTATTACAAACTTTTTCCATGTACGTCTTATAGTTATATAGACATTTTTAGTTATTTTCTATTATGAATTATAGTTTTTTGAAATAAATTGTGCTTAATCTAACTCTTTTACTCATTTTGTAATATGTGGAATCTTTTTCTTTTTCTTTTGATTTTTTATAAATTTATATTTCTTATTTATAGACCCCTTTCATAATATAAAAAAATTCATTTTTTTATTCCTTTCTTTCCCTTTACTTTGATTTTTTAGCACATGTATTTTTGAAAGTTTTTAGGTATGATTTTTTTAATGAACATTAGTGTGTTTGTATTTTTTTGCAAGTTTTTACTCATGAGTATCCAACCTTTTTTTTACGCCTTTGCTCCCACGCGGGCACCTACGCTCGCGGCCGCGCGCAGGCGCTGCCGTGCGCCGGCGCCGCTGCACACTCGCCGCCGTCGCCGCTGCTCACCGCCACCAACGTTGCTAGCTGCTGCGCCGCCGACGTCGCTGCTAGCCTCCCTTCTCTTCCTCAGCAAACGCGAAGCAGTGCACGGCTAAGTTCTCGCGAACGCCGGGCCGCCCTGCTTGAGGACGCCGTCGTCGCCTGCTCCGACGGCCCGTCGATCTACTCTTCTCTACCTCTTTAATTTGCTCGATTGGTAGCTTACAGAGTTTTTTTATTTTTTTATACTGTTTTTCAGTACTTATGTACGGTGAAATTTCTGTACAATCGTACTAAAAAAATAGTCGTTTGCACGAAACGCAAAACGCAGGCGCCTGCGTTCTAGTCGGTCGCAAAAGTTTAGGTCTGGGTTAGTGGTTAGGGTTAGTGATGCTGTAACGGATCGTTAAATTCTTTCTAAAAGGTTTCAAATTTATTTGTTCAGATAGCCCACTAGTTCTCGGCCCAATACATCGTTCGCATGTGGAACCTGGGCTAAGCCTATTGCAACAAACGAATGCTTATTATCGCAAGTGTCAGGCCCATCTCTTGTTTTTAGATAATGGATATCCGGCCTTTGCATCTTTTAATCATAGGGATTATAAATTACAAGTAGAACATTCAATGAACATCTCTCTTATAAAGAAACAAGGGATCAATATTATTATATAAGAAACTAAAAAAAGAAGCAATTCAATTATTGAATGATCCACAGTTGTTAAAGAATGGCATAGTCAACATTTCTAAGGGTCAACAAACTTTAAATATATCCTCTTGTTTTTCCTCCTTATGTAGCCGTGCCCATTGACGAAACCAATATGCTTTCTAAAAATGGTCTATAAGAAAGAAATATTTTTATTCATTTATAAAAAATAAAATAATTTTGACAAAGCCATATAGACCATAACAATATTATGGTACCAATCAAATCTTCTTCTTTTTTTTTTTTTTCTTATCACCACCCCTAAGCTAATCCCAACTATATGAGTAAACTCTCAGCCACAAATTCCCGGAGCTCCGATCAATGTCGCCGGCAGATCAATGGAAAAATGGATTCGTTAGTATACCTACTAGCATGTCCTCGAACAGGGTTTGGAATGGATACTTACTGGAGGATAATTTTGAAGAATAGCAAAAGAGGACAGAAGTGAGGTGTTGCTGGCAAGGAACAGAGGGTGGTAGGGAGGAGGATGGGCATCGTATTCGTGCCAATCCAAAAGAAAACGACGAACTTAAAGGGATTGAATGGCAATTGATGGCAATTAATGGGTTTTTTGGAATTTGGATGGAATTATGGAAGGAAGAAAAGAGGGAGCGCATAGGACAACTGTCGTTCTCCACCCACATGTTCTGATTGCCAGTCTCCTCCTCCTCCTCTTGGGCTTGTCCCACCGGCTCAACAAGAAAATAAGGAGACAGCAGCATAATCAGGTGAGAAAATGGGGAAGAAAATGAGAGAAGGAAGAAGGAATTGGGCGGAATGCAAAAATTATGCCGGGGCGGCGGCTTGGGTGAGGGAGAGGGAAGGGGCGACGGCGAGTGGGGGTAGAGGGAGGTGGGGTGGCGGGGCGGTGGGATCGTGGGAGGTGCGGGGGAAACCTAGGGCGGCAGCCGGTTGAGACTAGGGTTTGGAGATCGAACGGTGTAGAGAGGTCGGTCTTTTTAGATGGTCTAGATTGTAAGTTGACAGTACCACCACGACCACAAGGTGCTTTAAGATAGTAGAGATATAAAGCAGAACAAAAAGGCCCATCTCTTGTTTGGCCCGATGAACATTTCGATTTCAGATTATTAGCCCATTATCCTAAGTCCTAGCTGCCCTTATCCTTAACGGATATCCTCCGCCTCTTACCCGCCCGCTTCCCAACGACCCCAATTCCCGACTCCTCAATGGCGCAGGCCATCTCCCTCTCCCACTCGCTCCCCACGCCGCCCTCCCTCCACCACCACCACGCCCCGCCTCCCTCCCTCCGCAAAGCTCAACCCCTCGCCGCGGCGCTACGGGGCGGCCACGTCGACGCGCTCTCCTTCCGCGACGCGCCGTTTCTCGCGTCTCTGATTCGGGAGTGCGCCGACCTCCACGCCGGCGAGGCGCGGCTGCTCGCGCCGCAGCTGCACTCTCTGGCCGTCAGGGCGGGCCACGCGCGGGACCCGCGCGTCACGTGCGCGCTCGTCGACCTCCTCGCGCGGCTGGGGCGGGTGGCCTCCTGCCGGCGGCTGCTCCAGGAGGCGGGGGGCAAGGACTCCGTGCTGTGGAACAAGCACGTAGCGATGCTGGCGGAGGCGGAGGAGTGGGTCGAGGCGATCGCCGTGTTCCGTGAGATGCAGGCGCGGGGGGTGCCGGCCGACGGGTACACGTGCGCGCGGGTGCTGCACGCGTGCGGCCGAGCCGGGGCTCGGCGGGAGGGGAGGGCCGTCCACGCGCACGCGGTGAAGGCCGGCGCCGACGCGCACCCGCTCGTGCCCGGGTTCCTCGCCGGCATGTACGCCGAGAACGCGGACATGGCGGTGGCGCGGAAGGTGCTCGAGGAAATGGGGGCGGAGAGCGTAGTCGCGTGGAACGCGGTGATCGCGTGCTGCGCGCGGCTCGGGCTCGTGGACGACGCCATGGAGCTCGCGGATCGGATGGTGAGGTCGGGGCCGGAGCCCAACTTGGTCACATGGAACACCGTGCTGTCCGGCTGCTCGCGGCATGGGCGTGACCGGGAAGCACTCGGCGTCGTCAGCAGGATGCTGGAGCAAGGGCTGCGGCCGGACGCGACCACCGTATCGAGCCTTCTGAAGACGGTCGCCAACATGGGGCTTCTTGGCCATGGCATGGAAGTCCACTGCTTCTTCCTGAGGCACCAGCTCGAGCCGGACGTCTACACGGGGACAGCGCTCGTGGACGTGTATGCCAAATGCGGCCGCCTTGATTGTGCCCAGAAGGTGTTCGACACGTTGGAGCATAGGAACCTGACCACATGGAACTCGCTGGTCTCGGGGTACGCGAATGCTGGCCAGTTTGAGAGAGCATTGGAGCTTGTGGAGGTGATGAAGATGAACAGGCTCGATCCAGACATAACCACTTGGAATGGACTGATCACTGGCTACACGATGAACGGTCTGAGCTTGCAGGCGATGCTGCTGCTCCGGCAGGTCAAGGCAGCCGGTGCGATGCCCAACGTAGTTTCATGGACTTCACTCATCTCCGGAAGCTGCCACAACGGGGAGTACGCGGACTCTTTCTACTTCTTCGACGAGATGCAGAAGGACGGCGTCCAGCCTAGCTTGGTCACACTGTCGGTTTTGTTTCGGGCCTGCGCCGGGCTCGCATTGCTAAAGAAGGGCAAAGAGCTGCACTGTTTTGTGCTGCGAAGAGCGTATGACTGTGACATGGTTGTCGGGACAGCGCTAATCGACATGTACTCAAAGACAGGCAGCTTGGCGAGTGCAGAGAGGATATTTGAAAGGATGCGGAAGAAGAATTTGGTGTGCTACAACGCGATGCTGACAGGGCTGGCTGTCCACGGGCAAGGTCACAAGGCGGTAGCGCTGTTCCATGACATGTGTGATTCGGGGTTGAAGCCAGACAGCATAACCTTCACTGCATTGCTCACTTCCTGCAGATCAATGGGCTTAGTTACTGAAGGCTGGGGGTACTTCGATGGTATGGAGACCAAGTATGGTGTGACGCCGACAACCGAGAACTATGCCTGCATGGTTGACCTCTTGGCTAGGTGTGGATATCTGGACGAGGCAATGGATTTCATCGAGAGGTGTCCAATCGATGCAGGAGCAAGCTTGTGGGGTGCCCTTCTCACAGGTTGCTCGATTCATGGGAATCTTGATCTTGCAGAGGTGGCTGCGAGGAAATTGTTTAGACTGGAGCCGTACAATTCAGCCAACTACTTGCTGATGATGAGCTTGTATGAGCATGAGCAAATGTACGATGAAGCTGAGAGCCTGAAGTACGCAATGAAAGCAAGAGGAGTGAATACCAGACCTGGGTGGAGCTGGATACAGATTGAGCAAAATATCCATGTCTTTGAGGTTGATGGGAAGCCGCATCCAGAAACCACAGAGATATATGAAGAACTGGTTCGTTTGGTGTTTCAAATAAAAAAGGCAGGATATGTGCCAGACACCAGCTGCATAGTATATAATGTTCCAGGAGAAGAGAAGGAGAAGCTGCTCCTTAGCCATACCGAGAAGCTTGCCATCACCTATGGGCTGATTTGTTCAGATGCAAGTCGAGTGCCTGTCAGGGTGATCAAGAACACTAGGATGTGCAATGACTGCCATGAGGTGGCGAAACATATTTCTACTCTGTGCGATCGACAGATTATCCTTCGTGATGCTGTTAGGTTTCACCATTTCGTGGATGGGAAATGCTCTTGCAATGACTACTGGTGATTGGAATACTGAAAACCAGATCATTTCACTCGCTATAAATGGTGAATCTGGATTATCTGCAGAGAATATGTTATCAGGACAACAATTTACCGTAGAAGAGCTTTCCATGAACATAGGAATTGGCCATTTCTGCCTACAAGGTACTGAATTATTGAATAGCTACAATACGTTCACAGCCCTACAGTTTCTGCTACTTTCTTAAATTACTCGATGCAACCATTTGCCATTTCTGCAAAAAAGAAGAAGAATGGAATGCTGACATCTTTATTGCCATTTCTCACACACAGGAGGAACTCTATGCCTAAACCGAGCTGCGAGAGTAACGACACTCACTGGGGTATCAGAGCTAATTTGTACAGAAGCTCATCCCAGACGTACTAGTAAGCTCTGTACATGGCGATGGTTGCACATCAAACGCGCCACCACTGACGGCTCTACATCTCCATGGCCCAACAGAGGCACCGCCATAGAGCTTGACATTGGACAGGCAGATGCGGTTGAAAACCGAGTTCCTGATGCCCCTGATCAGCCCAGCTTGCCGGATGTTCTGACCCCATACATTCTTTATAGTCACACCATCGACAACCGGAAGCACATTCGGGTTGTATGACGTATCAGGGTGGCCCCCAACATCGCCAGCAATCCTCAAACCATATCGAGCTCCGTTCAGGGTCACTTCAGATACAGTGATGTTTCGGATGAATCCTCCCCTCCCTGAGTTGGTCTTGATATGGATTCCAACCCCAGTGCTGTAGAAATTCAGGTGCTCGACAAAGACGTTCTCCACACCACCAGAGGTCTCACTTCCAACCGCAAACCCAGCAAATGGACTGGATCCTGTTATCCTTCTGATGGTGATGCCAGAGCTAGGACGGCCGAAAGCAATGCCATACTGATCCAAGCCACTTTTGATGGAAATCAGGTCGTCTCCTGTCGAAATGTAGGAGTCCTCAATGCAGACGTTACTGCATGAATCTGCAGGTGTCGGTGTTAAACAAAGAGTCAGTATATGCAGTATAGGCACCGGCATGTTCATTCAGTATTTTTCTAAAGATGGATTGTTTGTAGTTCTGCTTCCTGTGTTTATGCCATGACTCTGAATATGGGTAAAAATCTTTAGCTTCAGAATGAGGATTATGAAACTTTTTACGCTGATTTAAGTGGTGCAAGGAGCATTTTTACCTGGATCAATTCCGTCTGTGTTGGGGGAGTCATACGGAGCCAACACAGTCACATTGGCTATCACCACGTTGCTGCACACACAAAGAGGAAGAGGAACCCACATTTCAGATGCATAGCCGTGATGCAAAAACAATGGAGTCCACGTCAATATTCAGAAAATCAGATATCTACAAGGTCGCTGCATCCATCTGCAGGTTGTCATGATATAAACTGAGCCTGATCAATGATGTCAGACCAAATAAAAGTTTGGCTGTAATCCGGAAGGTAATCTGTAGGCTCGTAAGTATTAGATTGCAGAGTAATAAGAGAGTAATCTGTAGTTCAGTTTACCTGCAATAAACTGGATGAATTGTCCAAAATGGCGAGTCTTGGAAGACGACATTGGAGATGGTGACGTCGGAAGAGGATATGAGCTCCAGTAGATGCGGCCTTGTGAATGGCAGGGTTCGCTTCCTCCACATATCCCACCACACGCTGCCTTGCCCATCAATGGTGCCATTCTCACCTGCACACATGCATCTCGCGAACAAAAAAACTCAATTTTTGAACAAATAAAGATCCATGAAGTAGCATGATGCCGAAAATCTTTAGCAATGCTAGATGCTGAGCTTTTACGTTGCACACCGGATGGACGGTGACAAGGAGTGGCAAGCATGCATGCAGATTGCAGAGGAAGAACCTGTGATGACAACGTCCTGGAGTCCATCGCCATGGATGAAGCTCATGAATCTTCCGCCGGGCAGCTCGCGGCCTCTGCCGTAGGACGGCAGCGGGTCAACCAGCGGCCAGCTCGAGGTGTCCTGCTCCACAGGCCAGTGCGTCAGCGTGGTCGTCGTCACGTCGCTCGGCGCTCGGCGGCGCGAGGAGTTAGCTCTATTCTGCACGGTGGTCGGTGGCGGCGAACCTGGATGGCGCGGAGGACGGCGCCGCGGGCGAGGAAGAGCGTCATGTGGGAGGTGAGGTTGAAGGGCCCCGTCAGCCACACCCCGGGCGGCACGTACAGCAGCGCGCCGCCCCGCGCGCGCCGCCGCTGGATGCGCGCCACGGCGCGCGCGAACGCCGCCGTGTTGAGCGTCCGCCCGTCGCCGGCGCCGCCGAAGCTGGCCACCGACATCCACGCCCCACGCCGCGGCGGCGCGCCCGCGCACGTCTCCTGCTGCGCCGCCGCCGCCGAGAGCAGCAGCAGCATCAGCATCAGCAGCAGCAGCGCCGGCGCCATTGCGGTTGAAGGGTGAGGACAAGGCGCAAAAGCTGCCGCGTCCTCTCTTGCGGTTGGATTTTGCGTGACTCTCGATCGTAAGCTGAGCTCCATCCTCCATGATGGTGGCAGTGGCGGCAGTGTGATCTGCCGTTGGCCCCACCTCTCTGGTAGAATTAACCCTTCCATGAGCATCTTACCAACTTACCGACACGGCGACACGTTCTTCTCAGCTATCCCTGTTTCTTTATAGCGCAAGCTAATTATTTTGACGCAAGTTGTAGCTAGCTGCTTTCTTCAGAATCTTGATGTTTCTGTTCATATGGCAAAGATCTTTAATTGTAGCTGTTTTCTTTATATTATCGGTTTTCCTCGGTGGCAATCCCCTGGTCCGCGGCGCGCGTTCACCGACTGCTAGGTCTGAGCTAGATGGGCGCGCTGACGTGCGGACAGACGACTGTCCATAGTCGCTCTCTTAAATTATATTCCCTCCGTCCTGAAATATAAGGAATTATTGACTTTTGATTGTCCCTTTTGACCATTCGTCTTATTAAAAAAATTAAGTAAATATTATTTGTTTTGTTGTGATTTGTTTTATCACTAAATATAATTTAAATATGACTTTTGTTTTTACATGTTTGCACAAATTTTTTTGAATAAGACGAATGGTCAAAAGGGATATCTAAAAGTCAATAATTCCTTATATTTTCGGACTGATAACATATTTTGAGTTGAGCAAACAAGGCAGTGTATAGTGTATACGTGTGCAGTGGTGGTGGTGGTGGTAAGTGTTGCTTGTGCAGTGGACAAGTGGGTACGTGATGCATCATGCATGTACGCGAACAGCGGGGTTGCATTGGCCTCAACGGCTCTACTCACAGAGTGAAGTACTGGGACAAAACTGCGGTGCCAGAGCTGGTACAGACTGAGTACAGACTACCGACTAGTGACTACTGCCGCTGCATCTGATTTGCAACTTGCAAGCAACGCAAATTCGAGCCTCCAGCTTATTGGAATTTGAGATTTTCAAGTTTGCATGTGCAAAACAATGCTTCACAGTTCACAGTGCGGGGGAAAGAGAAGGATCTGACGAGATCCCGCTAGGCTGTCTGAAAAAGCTGTTGACTGTAGTGGAGCAGCGGGCAGGGGCAGGGCCATATGTCATACTCCTATGTCATATGTCCGTGCGGCTGCAGCTGTAAAGGGCAGTAAATAGAGATCCGTTCAAACTTCTTTACTACCGATCACGCCAAAAATTGCTGTTAAAGTTGAAGGATATCCGTATCCGATCCGACTTAGATACATATCCGATTCGTATTCGTATTCGTTACACTATCCGATCCATATTCGCATTCAACAGATATTCGGATTCGTATTCGTATTCGTTAAAAAATAATGGATACGAATACGGTAAAGGCATTATCCGATCCGTATCCGATACGGTTCCATCCCTAACTAGAGGCAAAAACTCCCTTAAAAAAAAAAGAAGAGAGGCAAAAGCACTGTTTACTCCTTATGTTTTTATAGTAATCTTAAAAAGATATAGAAACAGATAAAAAGTCTCTAAATATAAAAAACAATGGAAAGAGTCCCTATGTTTAGAAACTAGCATAAAGACTGTGCCAGATATTTTATAGATACGAGATTTTTCACAATAATATTATAGAGCGCCGGCTAGACATGCTCTTCGTTCATAACTTCATATACTCTTAACACTATCTACATTTATTATTTCTTTTGTTAAACTTGCGTAAGGTTTGACAATCAATTTCTTAGACACTTTTTGGCTAAATGTGGTAGAGTTTGCTAAACCGTCCAGAGACACGGGCGTGCAGGACAGTTGGTAGAAAAAGAATTTTGCAGTGTGCCTGTGATCTAAACACTTGCTTAGCTCAAACAAACTTAAGATTTAGTGAAGTGTGAGCCTACGACCGGTTATGATTATGAACCAAACAAGCTCTAACCTTTTGGTTTGCTATCATGAGCTGCCACATCTTATATAGGACAAAACCGTGGTTCGCTGAAACAAAATTGGCTAGCAAAGTGAACCTTAAATAAGATGTGGCTAAAGAAATAAATTTACGACAACTTGGCACCTGTATATTTAAAAAGTTTTGCATGCCTATCATGGCAACAAACCAAATACTACGGTCAATTTTTTTTAATTCCCATTTTGACTCTAAAGAAAAAAAATCCTATTCTACCAAGTGCCTGGGAGCCAAATACTGGATAACTGGAGCACGAAAAGGCTTCGGAGTACAAGGAGCAGCTGAGATGTGAAGAGTCCGCGAACATCTTTGATCCAGTCAATTGGAACAGAGAGCTGCAGCTATCGATCTGTTCGTTGTAGCTGAGGTCACTCGGAGCGGCCGTGAGGGAGCCATGCTCGGACCGTCCTGGGTAGACAATCCAACCAAATCTGGGCATCCGGATGACACTTGGATTGCACACTTGACTCGAGCATGCAAAAGATTGAAATTTGTGGTCTTCCCTACCGAAAAAAGGAGCAAGGGCACGAGCAGATGCACATCTCCGTCCTCCAAACGGAGATTGTTCGGAAAAGAGGAGCTGAGGGAGGGGGACAGGATGGCGCCGCTCCTCCTCTTCTCCAGGGGCGGACGGATTCGGGGTCCCAAGTCGACTGGGATCGAATCGGACTCGGCTCGATCGATGAGCTCCGAATCGATGATCCTCTATAATAATAGAAAACGCAGCAAGAAGAAACGCTAGGGAAACCCGATCGAAGCAAGCGCAGGTTCAGATTCGGGTCGATGGAGCTCGGCGGCGGCAAGCATCGGAGGAAACGGCGGAAGGCGACGGGAGAGGAGGGCGTGATGTTGGCGGCGGAGGTGGACGAGGAGGCAGTCGTGAAGCATGGCCATGGATCGATCTACGCCCACCCACGCTATCAACAACACGACGCCACGGACAGTAAGTTCTCACCCGCGCATGTTCGAGTATTCCAATGTCCTTCCATCGATTCATTTCTCTTAATCGCTCTCACTAGCTTGTACTCTACCACGGATTGATGTATGCCCTGCGTGCAGGTGCAGGTGTTCCGTCGATTGATGGCTGGGTGCCGAAGAAGGCGCACCCTCCCTGTATGGCGGCGGCCATACAGGGCTTGTCCATCGCCAAGCAAGCCCTCCCTCCACATCTCTACCGCAAGTTCCTCACCGCTATGAAGGAGATTGGGAATCAGATGCTATCCAGGTATTTTATGCATCACATGACTGCATCTCCATCACCTAGCTAGCTCCGTCCTATGTATATATGATCAGACGATCATAACATATATCAATATGACACACACACACAAGGCTCCCCTCTCATCCACCGTTGGCTAATTCCTGATCGGATTTAAAATACTTCATTTTCTTAGCGGGGTTTTTAGCTGTATACCTGTTTAGCTAATTTAAATAACTGCAATGAAAATGATTAGCGTACCATTAATTACTTCCCTTTTGACCGAATGACTCTTCATCAACATTTAAATAAAATCATTGCCCCCATTCTTCCGTTGGCCACCGTCTCCTCCGCCACCGAGACCCCATATGTTGACTCTTCATCAACATTTCAATAAAATCATATATATATGTGGTTGCTTGCAGTGCCGATCGTGATGGTGAAACGACCTGCATACGGACAATGGTCATGAAGATAAGCAAATATTGCAATGCCGATCCTGATGGTGAAGCCTTCATGGAGACAATCATGCAGATAGTCCAAGGCCACGCTGATTTCAACAAGGCCTTCCAGCTATTTACCCAATACCGTAATGCGCTAGATTACGGCCGGAGAGTGGAGGTGCTGACCCGGATGCATGCTCCCTGTGTGCCTGCTTGTTCATGTAGCTAGTGCTTGTTTACTTAACTTCATTTTTTTCCTTTCGTTGTGCTTGCAGGCATGTATTGGCTCTGAAGGGTTTGATTCTTTTATAAAAGCTTTAAAAGAGTCTAGAGAAGAGTTTAGTCTCGATGATCACGTCATGAGCTGGGCTGAAGATGTCTTCCACAAGGTGCGTATTCTTCAATAAGTTTCTCAATTAAGTTTCTCAATAACAATTTGCACGTACGGTCATTTCATAGTTATGCTTGTTCTAGGCTAAGGGATTCTTAGAGAACTGTCCTGAATTACTGGATAAGTTCAAAACTTATCTGCCTTTGCTGGATGAGCAATCTTATAGAAGTCCAAAGGCTAGGCGAGTGATCAAGGTAATGCATTGCATTTTTCATTACTTCCGATATCATACCACATGCTGATGGTAAATTTGGGTTGAAATCGACCTTAAAATTGGTATATCTTGTACAGTACTATTTTTGTTAAAAAAACATTTGTCTGGCTTCTCTACATTTTGGGAACGAAAGTACTTAAATTTTAGTCAATACTGATCAATTTTTTATCAACCAACTGACCCGGTTTGATTTAGGATTCGAAACTCTAAAATCATTTTTATAAAACCAATAGTTGATTACTTTTCACCAATTTTCTGTGACCAAAATCACTAACAATCCACCAACGAGGGCTACCGATTGATGCTAAGTGCTAAAAATTGGTTTTTAACATCGTCTAACATTCTTGTTAGATGGTAATTTGAGTAAATAAAGAAGGCTAGCAACAAAGCGACATCATTTCCCTTTTTATTTTATGAGCTCAAGGGGCGTGACAAGGTCATCAATTTTCCTTTGCAGGTGATTCTAAGCTCTACTCCTGATGCTAATCATAGGCTGGGCGTTTTCCCAATCAAAGAAACGAATGGTATAAATAAATTGACTCGGTTGGAGGGCCCCCATGACCAAAACCATGACAACAGAGAACATATCATGAAGACCCATCTAAACCCTACAGAGAAAGGTGTGCCAAAGACTAAAGTTCTCTTCTTTTTTCTTGAATGAAGATACGCAGGCCCTATGTACTTTTTGCTCTAACATTATTTCTTTGCTTTAGCCATAGGAGGCAGGGGTCCGGCTGATTTAATTAAGAAAGAAGATAGTACAAAATTAAGGAGTCACAAGCAGGAAGATAAAGGATCTTTATCGGAGGGTAGAGATCAACTAGAACATGTTGGAGGTAAATCTTTACTAGTAGTGAAGGAAAATTGGCACTATGTTGTTGCTGTCAAGTAGTTGGCTTATTGTTTTCAAGTAATTTCTAGATATTTTGACAAATGCACCAATATATTTATGCCAGAAAATCTCCATAGATGACATAGCTAATTGTAGTCTTCAGGATTTGGAAATTGGAATGTACTTTGGTATTCCAAAAATTGAAAAATAAGAATCATAACATATTGGTTCACTTGGACCCTTTTCGTGCTTGTGGCTGAAAACAATTATGAGCACAATCTATCAGGGTAGAATTGCAAGAGGAGCCTTAGCGCTAGCTATTTTCACATTTTGTAGGTTCCATTAATATTTTTTATCCTGGTTCTAGAATTTGGTTGAATCATTAATCATGCAATTAAAATGGCACAACATTTTTTTAGCAAAACAATTTTCTGCCAGTTGGCTTTCTAGTTTGATACAAGTATATGTTGGTCTTTCTTTTTTTAGCAAGACATGTAGGTTCTTCTGTGTCAAACTCAACTAACTTTTTTCTTTTCTACTTTATACTTATTTAAGTGAACCTCTTGCATTGACGTTTTGTTCTTTCACTTTTGACAGGTGATGCAGAATCACTTCCACCTCCAGGTGATCTCCCCAAAGAGGACAAGGTTGAACTCTTGCCAGACCAAAATCCCTCAATAGAGAAAGAATTAACCCCACAAGTGGATCTCAGTATCCGTGCACCTCATGCTCCTAGATATTGCCTGCGACCAAACAAGGTAAATTCTTGCAAACACGTGAGCTTATAGATTTTGCCTGCTAACATGACGCAAATTCTTGAGCGCACATGAGCTTTTCATGTAAACAGTTGACACGACCAGTTCTAACATATTTAATTCTCAGTCTCAGCGTGCAACCCTTCAATCAAGCTACCAGACCGAACTGGGAAGGTCTGTTTTAAATAATGTTCCCACATCAAGGGTGAGTGGGAAGAAGTTTAAGTGCAGACATCTAAATCAACACGAAGAACTAATTTTACGATGTGAAGATCGCATGTAAGTGCCGTGTTGTTACTTGTTTATGCTTCAGAGCTCACTGAAAAATTGATGGTATTTACCGTGTTCTTTCCTTTTAACATGATTCATGATGGTTATTTTTAAGGTTTGAGCATGGCGTGCTGTTGAAGCGACTTAAAGCAACCGATATATTTATTGGGGGTCTACTCGATCGTGCCGGCGGCGCTGCTACTGTTGAAGGACATCTACCTCGTAAGGATGCTATATTGTGCTGGATATATATTTGGGATCAAGTTTTTTCTGTTCATTTTACTCAATATTCTTCTTTTTTTGTTTGTTCTTGTGCCTGTGCAAAGCTTTACATAGGAGATGCATCGAACAACTATATGTTGAGCATGGCCTTGAGATGCTTGATTGTCTCATGGAGACGCATGGTACAATGAGCTGTGCAGCTCTTGCTATTATACGTCCTCGTATAAAGCAGAAGATTGAAGCTTTTTTGGAGGAACGCCCAGAGTTTGTGAAAGAGTGCGGTGATATTATTGCCAATTATCACTACCAATCACTTGATCATTCGTAACTAGATATAAAAGGTGCATGGTTTCATCGGCTTAATTAAACACCTGTGTGATAGACGTGGCAAGCAGTGCAGTCTTACATGTAGGTTCTCCAGTGTTGTACTCCAACAACATTTTTCCTTTTTCTATTTTGTAATTATTGAAGCGAGCCTCTTGCGCCGAGGTTTTTTCATCCATATATATACGGAATTGATCTTCTTGTTCATTTTACTTGAAAGAGACGCGAAATACCGGATGCGCAGATGTTGCTATTTTACGCTCTCGTATAATGCAGCAGCAGATTCGAACTTTTCCCCAAGGCACGTTTAGAGTTGGTGCAACAAATATTGTTGCCAATAACGCCTGCGCTCGCGTTGGCTTGCTCGTTCCGTCCCACGCTAGATCCACACAGAATCGTACTTAGATTTTCTCTTCGTATTCACTTTTCTATTCTCTCCCTTGCATTATTTCCTTTCATTCCCTATCATTTCCAATATAATTCTTTTCCTTTCATTCCGTGTCATTTCCAATATAATTCTTTCAAAAAAATTGCAAGAAAGGAGAGAAAATTTCCTTCTGAAATAAATAGACAAAAAAAATCCTTCTAAAAAGAACATGAATAATTTTTGTTAAAGCATTCCAAGGGGGGCCAAAATCTCTTTACAACGAAAAAAATGCATCCCTCGAAAAGATACCATTGGTGATTGGTCTAAAAATAAAAAAGATGGCAGCGCCCTAGATCAGACGAGGTCGTGCCGCCGGCAATCATGATTCATGACGCACATACGAGATCGCCTGAACTGAAGAAGAAGCAAAGAGAGCAGCACAACCGGGAACTGGGTTTTGCCGTCCACCTTTCAGTGTTAGCGCGGAAAATCAATTTTCCTCCGGCGGGAAATATAACCCGCCCTTTCAGCTGGCGAAGAAAGCTATTTATTTAATTTTAATAAAAGAACATTTTTTGAATTAGAAAAAATATAATGTTAAAAAACTGGCCAGCGTCATGCCGCTCGAGCCGACAACTGCATCTGCTGCTACAGTGCTCCGTCTACTGCGTTGCTCGATGCCGGCTGCCGCACTGTCATTCCGAACAATCACATTGCAACAAGCTTCTCAGCTCAGGGGAGTATTCATTCCGCTCCACCTACAGCAATCACATTGCAGCATAGATGAACCGAACGCATCTTCAAAAAAACAAAAACAAAAACAAAAACATATAACCCATGTAAATACCACTCTGCAACCTTGTAAACCACCGGGGGCACCAAAACTAGGGCATATAGACATGCATCGAACATGAAGCAAGTCTTTTGTAGCAGCTGCACCATTTATAGGGGAACATGAAGGCAGCAAAATCCCGCTCAAGTCAGACACCGACATGTATGTATAACCAACAAAAAAAAAATCAACTCTTGTCGCCTAAAGGTGAGGAGTCGCAGCCCATCTTATCGTGATGAAATTTCACGACAACACATGTGATATTGTCGCCGCTCCCGCGGGAGAACGCGGTTTCTGTCAGCTTCCGAGCTGCAGCCTCGGGCTCCTCCTCCAGCTTCACCAGGGAAACAGCATCCTGCATGAAACAAGAACACATGACTAGATTGCGGATAATAAAATCCCGTGTGAATCTTCAACAAGATTTTATGGACTCATGGACAAGAACACAATCACCGTAATGCCATAAAAGCACACCTACATCTTTTACATGCAAGTACCTTGATAACAGGCATCAGGTGCCAGCAGTTTTAGTTTAACATCCAAGGTTGCCATTTTTTTAAATAACTATAAAGATACATCCTTTTGGCCAACTAGCACTTCCTTGAAGAAATGGCCAACTAGCGCTTCCACCAAAAAAACCACTTTAGATTCTGCAGAGTTCTTTAAAAAATCACTGTTCTTCGAAAAACCAGCCAAAAAAAAGGAAAGATGTCAATGTGATCCTTTTTTCCTTGAAAATTACAAAAAATGTGACCTTGAAAATTAACATGTCTGCAAGGTAGAACAAATTTCTGAAGCAATGGACCCAAACACCAAAGCTAAGTTATGTTCCTTATTTGGACATCGAAATAGCTGAATTAAGTAAGTACATTGTGAAATGCATCACCCAGCTGTTTTTCATGATTCCCACATGTATGTGAAAACAATCCAACCGACCTCCATAATCCAAGGGAGTACATTCTACTCTAGCAAACACTGTGAGCGAAGAGACATCTCAAAACTAAACAAATCACTGATGTAGATACAAACGAACCTCGTTTGGAACCACGTCCCACAGCCCATCACTAGCCAAAATCAGAAACTCCAGTTCATCATCAATATTTTGCTCCTGACAAATAATTACATAGTTCAAGTACCTTGGTCATTGATTCCACTAAAGTGTGAGCCATGAAACATCAATGGTTATATTTATCTCAGAAACCAACAGAATTATACGTGCTGCACAAGTTACCTGAATCTCAGGGTCCGCAACAACAAATTGCTTTAACAAGCGGTTGCCAAATGCCCTAGACATTGCAAGTACACCACCAACCCTCCAAGTTCCTGCAAAAGGCCACTTGCTACTATCAACAAGAAGATCATTCCATGTCAATGCCCCCATGCACATGTGCGTATGTGACGTGCCAAATAAATATGTATAAACTACAGCAACTCAAGATGAAACATAAAATATGTAATTTATTAAACTGCTATATGGTATTATGGTGTGATGGGTGCAGGACTTACCAGCCCACATAACAATCCCTCCAGCGCTTTCAATTCTTTTCCTCTCATCACTTCTGTTTGGTTTGTGATCTTCAGAGAGTGCAATAGCTGTGGACAGAAAGTAAACAAGATATTTAATCAGCAATCAGCAAGCATATGATCTTGGTTATACACATCACATTGTGATGAAGCAGGAAGTAATGCCTTGGTTATAAATTGCATCAGATTTGGTAAGTGGTAACACCAATTAAAACTGGCTATTCGGTTTTCATATCCCCACCTAAATACATTTATTGACTTTCCTACCACTGGAAAATCCATCTATATTAATTAATAGCATAAGATCTCTTCCACAGCCCATTTTTCTCTCAGAACTCACAACAGGGATTGAGTGTGCATCTACGCTTGTAATAATGATAATATAATAGTTGATGAAATCAAATAATTATTGTGAATTTTATTATTTTGATAGTATCTTAGGTGTAGACACGTGGTGTTTTATATATTGGATGTTTATAAGATTATACCTAACATTTAGTTTAAGATTAAGCATATCTTCATAATTTCATTATTTCATAGTTGAGCATGTAGCACCCGCTATAACACCTGTATATGCTATAAGCTCATTATTTTATACCTAACATTCAGTTGTATATCTTTTTATTATTATTATTATTATTTCATAGTTGATCATGTAGAACCTACTATATCACCTATATATGATATTAGCTCATCAATTCGCTTCCGCTGATTTCTAAAAAGGAATCTTCATAGAATACGAATTTGGATAAGAACTAGGAAATGAGTGTGTAAATAATTTAGTAGGTTGAAGACACAATCCTGCCATAGACTTGGATATAATCAGTCAATTTATCCTGAGAATATTGAGTTGTTCTATCAGTATATCCAAACAGCTTAAATTAACCAAAAAGGAAAGAGAGAGGGAATATTTTTTCTGAAAAAAAAGGAAAGATGATCAGAAAAGCTAGAGTGAATTCCAAATACAGCTTCCTTTGCTACATTTGTTCTGAGAAACCACTCAGTGTCATAAATCACAATTCATTTGATCTATAGAATGTCATTTGGTATGAGCTACAATGTTACTATGTTAAATCACTGGTGATAAATTCAGCAGCATGTTCCATCCCATATAGGTTAGTGTTATCCACCACGATCTGCTTAAAAAATTACTAGAACCATTATAGTGGTTAGTGTAAACATACTCAGAAATAATCAATAATGCAGCAGCTTGTATAATCCATCGTATAGAAGACAAGTCACACAAAGCACAGCAGCTATTGTATTAACTATTAATTAATGATCGACATACATACAAATTAAATGGAAGCACCTTTGCCTGCCTTTGATATTACAGCCCGAGAGTCTCCAACATTTGCCACATAAAGATGATTTCCAACCAAAACCGCTGTGGATGCAGTTGACCCATCATCTCTATGAGTGTTGCTTTCAGAATCCAAGAATTCTGAATCAGTTTTTCTATATATTTCACCTGTGAGTTACCATTCATCAGACAAACTTTCTCACAAGGGAAATTAATGGACTATTAGACATATTATGATCAATATCTAATATTTTACTTATCGCTAATTTTGTATCTGTCATGAACTCTGGATGTTTCATGAGGTTCTCAAACAAGTGCTCCTTCAAATATTCAGCAGCACGTGAACCACCATGACCTGCAAGAAGATAAATGTTTTAGATAGAATCATTGAGACAACAAGAGGTTCTTTAAGAATGAGTCGCCAACCATCAAATATTCCAAAGAGACTTATTTGTTTATCATCAATTTTAGATGATTTTATATCATAGAAGTCTTCCATGCTTGCCCTTTTTCCTCTAAAACTTGAATATCCACAGCTCAGACTTCCATCATCACTGCAAATTAGTTAAGATCCACAAGGCCTATAGTTAAAAATGTAATAAAACTAATAGGTTATATTTGTACAAGTGGTTATTGCAGATGGCTATCTATAATCAATTCGAAGTGAGAAAAGAAAAGGCGGTATATGTCAGTACAAATTAGATGGAAAGTATGTAAATTTGATGCCCATATGAATCCAACAAATATGTGATGCAAAAAATACTACCAGGTACTTAAATATGAGAAACAACAATTTCTTTACAAAGAATCCTATTCTCACATTGATAAAACCATGAACCAGGAAATTGCATAACTATAAACCAAGTGCTTTTCAAACCTAACAATTGCACGATTTTCAAGAAAAAGAACTTATACCAATCATTAAGTTCGGGAAAATACTCCAAAATAAAAAATAGTTGATGCCTGGGAAACCGAACTAGATAGTTGATATAGACATACAATCAGATCAGTGTTTATTAAGTTCCAAATTGTTCTATACTCTATAATCCATTTATACCAAAAAGAAGAAGCAACAAGAATAATACTAACCCTGAGTCGCTTCATCTCTCGTTGTAGGCCATGCATTAAACCGTCAATCTGTTGTATCGCTAAGAAATAATGATGGGAGCGGAAATGGAAACAAAAAGACATTATTTCCCATATTATATGCTATCGTGTTTTTCGAGCACAGCTTACCAAACTCTAAAGGCAACATTTTTAACTAGAGCTATTCTATACGACAAAGCAGTGGTCAATAGAGCATTCCAGAGTCCATATATATCTCGCCAGGCAATACTCTTCAATAGCGGAACGTGTATGTACCACAACTGCAATTTGCTATAGTATTTCTCCAGGCGTTAGTCCGGCGGCTTATTGGCGCTAGCACCTAATTCCGCTTAGGGAGGACAAAATAGCCAGGCCAACAAGGCGGGAATCCAGGGTCTAGTGCTTAGACAGGCTAGGTAGCCGCCTAGGGGAAACAGTGATTTTGCAAAAAAAACACAAATAACAATTAGAATTTACATGCAGATCCAAAAGGTTCCATAAAACTCAAGTCCCCGATTCACTTGAACTATGCAAAGTTCTAAGTAGGGAGACCATTATATACTTGTAGATATGTGGGACGAGTGTGGATGTTTCAAGATGCACCAGCTTCCTACTAAGTTTAAACCAAACTTTTGTTTAGCAGTATTTAGTGAAACATGTATTTCACTAATGCAGTTATTCCTTCTGCATGGAACCAGAAAAAAACTTTATTGGCAACCTCGGGTGAAGTGAGGCTCAACAGTTTAGCAGCTCGCGGAAACTATCTGCTGAACTAACTCCTAACAGACTAGACATGAGATTTGTTTCCATTACAATCCTTGATGCAGAATTGACAGAAGCTA
Source organism: Raddia distichophylla (assembly GCA_005191435.1). Taxonomy (NCBI): domain Eukaryota; kingdom Viridiplantae; phylum Streptophyta; class Magnoliopsida; order Poales; family Poaceae; genus Raddia; species Raddia distichophylla. Next base: position 143,056 of record SPJY01000878.1, on the reverse strand, counting down.
TGTTTGGCAAACCACCCATATGATACGATCACTTAATTATTTTTCAAATCTACACATGTCTATTGCACCGCTGTACATTGGATCATTTCAGAACAACGATTGCATAGCAGATTTAAATTAAATACTACACTATGGAGTTTGCGCGCCAACAAAAGCGATCATCTATAAGCTGCAAAATGGGGAAGCAAATATTACCTCTTCCATCCACCACTCATGTAGCCCACCTCATCGACCCTCTCCCGCTCCTTCTCCCTTTCCTTCTCTTTCTCTTTCTCCTTCTCCTTCTCCTTCTCCTTCTCCTTCAGCGCTTCCATAGCTGGCATATCGGCTGCAGCTGCAGGATCCTGCTCCCTCTCCCCTTCTGTCACCACTGCAGACGACACCTCCTCCTCCTCCTCCTCACTGGCCTGAGCCTCCAACTCGGACTCCCCCACAGCCACTGCTACCGCGGGCGACACCTCCATTTCGGCCCTCCCCTCCACCTCCATCTCTGCCGGTGCTGATGACACCTCCACCTCCAGGGCAGCAGGCAGCACGTCCCTCTCCACCGAGGACGCCTCCTCCTCGACCTCTCCAGCCTCCGACTCCTCCTCCACGGCCTCCTGCGCGGACGGCATCCCTCCGGGCTCCACCATCATCTTCCCCCCCGCGCGGAAACGGCGGTGCTTCAACGGGTGCCTCACGCCGAGCCGCTTGTCGTGCCCCGGCCTCGGCGGTCGCGCCGCGCTCACCGTCGCCTCCGAAGCTACTGCCGACACCGCCTCAGACACCGCCGCCGCCGCCGTCGCCTCCTCCTCCAATACTGCCGCCGATGCCGACGCCGGGTTAGGCGAGCTCTCCTGGTCCTTCACGGCGCCATCGTAAACCATCTAAATCGCGGCAAACCGAAAACCTAAGCAGCATCAGGCAGGGAGCTCAGATTCAAAGGTGGCTCGATTCGAATCCGAATCGGAATTCAGACCGGGCGCGACCCCGAGCAATGGCAGCGGGGCTCACCTCTGGGATCCGATCGGGCGGGAGCGGCGGCCGAGGGAGGCGATCGGGCCGAGAAGGCGGCGGATCTAGAAGGTTCTAGCAGGCGGTGGGTGTGAGCTGGAAGAGAGGTGGAGTGATCAGAGGAGGAGGAGGCGGAGGAGGAGGGTGAGGGCTGTGTCTGTGTGCTGCTGCTGTGAGGGGCGAAGAGGAGGAGGAGGAGAAGCAGCACTGCGTTACGGTTCTCTTCTTCTAAATACTTTTCCTTTTTATTTATTTATTTGTCTGTTTGTTTATTTATTTCTTGCCTTTTTTTGGCTAGCTTGTGCACGTGGTTCGGGGCGCGAGACCACCTGGGGCTTGGGCGACAGGGGGCGCAAGGATAGCGCCTCAAATTGAATATAAAAATAAAATGTTACTATTTTAAACTTCTTATGAAACATGTTTCACCAGTTAGATCGAATCCATGAAAGCAATGTTTATTTGAATATGTTTAAACTTCTAAAAGCAGATGTTTAACCTTCGTCTTATTTGTTTCGGCTTAAATTAAATTAAATTTTGTTATTTTTGTCTAATCCAAATGATGTAATACTTTGTAGTCATTTTTGTGGCGTTATAAATAGTTCTTCCTATAGTTCGTAAATAATTTTTTCTAATTTTTTTTTAACTCTTTAGGGTATTTTTCGAGGGTCACAAGTTTTTCGGAGCAAAGTTTTCATCAACTTTCAGCTCAAAGAAATAAGCCCTTTGGATGGGATATGTTAAACATATTTTCCATTTGGATGAAATTTGTTTTAGAGAGGAAGAAGATGTTTAAACTCATTTGAATAAATGTTCCACAGAACTAAACGGAATGTTTTCTGGTATAGTTAATAATGATGTTATTATAGCCCATTGCGTTACTATCATTTCATGGCCCAACAACAATCTAACTTCCTCCAATACCAATATCTGGTCTAAGGCTTAGGTCTCCTACATCCATGTGCCCAACTAGAGGCATAAAAAAGGTCTTGACCCAAGTTAACTCAAAAGACTAGTCTTATATGTAAAGACGCTCTTCACCTTTTAAGTTGTGCTCTTCTATCACCAACAATCGATGTGGTACTATACCCAATAGATGTAAAAAAAATTCTAGCCAAATTCAATAGTGTTTTCTTCGTCATGTCTACACCAACATAGAGCTTAGACTATCAATGCACCACATAGATTGGGCTTGCTGACAATGACGATCTTCTCACTGCCACCCTGGAGAGTCCATTGCAACAATATGCATGGTGAATCACCAAGATCGAGAAATTGGTGGTGTAGATATGAGCAACCGATAAATGGCGAGTGGTGATGCTTCATGTTGAAAATTGTAATCAATGTTGGGACAAATCAAACTAGGAGACACTCCTCGCCGTTGTGCGCTCATAACTGGCAGAGCTAGTCCTAGATGGCGTGACGCGAGGCCACAATCGCACGACGAGGCAAGGCGGTGTGAGCTAAGATCACCAGCAGGAAGGGAGACGAGGAAGAGCATGACATTGAGGCCAAGGTAGGTGGCTTGGCATGGATTTGTGGGGCCATTTTTAGCTTTGGATCGAAAACGTGCTCAAAAGCTCGAGGCCCGGCCCAAAATTGCATGAATTTTTTTGTTGAACTCGAACCTGAGCCTGACCCAAAATTCGTGCCGAGCTCAATAGTCAAGCCCGAGCGAACCCAATGATCAATCCCGACCCGAGTTGGTTTAAAAAAACCATTTCATTTCCAAGTTAGGTTCCCATAGGCATGTCTACCCCGAGGATGTTGCAGAGTGCAAAGTGTTGACCGCTCATTCAGCCAAAGGAAGGAACCAAGTATCTAGGTTGCCATCTCTTGAGCGGGAGAAAGATTACAATGTTTCATGTTGATGTATTTTTTTGTGCTTGACATCAAGCATATGAAGTCTGACTCTTATATCTCAAAAAAAAAAAAGTCTGACTCTTAGAAATGGTTTTTTTGTTATGTTATTTTCTTAAATGAATGAATCTTAGCTCACAAAGAAAGGAGCTCCTGTACTAGGTAGATAGGGTGACCAGCTGACAAGTAGAGTTCCGTTGCTACATAATCATGCCATGAACTCGTTTGTTATTCTCATATTAAGATTTGACGCTGCAGTGCACAAAATCTACGCTTTTCCTCGAGCGAAAGCGGAAACCGTGGTAGTAAAGTCGATAACGTCCTCGTGCTCACTCCTCTTGGAGGCTGGAGGTTCCCTCCCATTCCCATGGCGACTCCCACCGCCTCCCCTCTCCTCCTCCCCTCCCCTCTCCCTCTTCCTCTCTCCCTCCCGTTGCCCCGCTCCCCACCACCCCGCGCCCCCGCGACACACCAGCGCCTTCTCCTGCAGCCCCCGCGCGCCGGCCGCCTTCGCCTCCGGGAGGCGCCGCCGGCTCCTTCGCCGGTGGAGGAGGTCACCGAGGAGGAGGACGACACCCCTCCCCTCAGGCTCCTCGAGCCGCCGCAGGAGGAAGACCCCTTCCCTCCCGAGGTGCCTACCCCGCCATTGCGGCTGCACCTCTGTTTCAGCAGCTATGTTCGCTCACGCTTTGGGAATTGGGATTATGCTTTGTTTGCGCAGATGGAGCCGGCCGACCCCGATTTCTACCGAATAGGATACGCTCGGATGATGCGTGCATACGGGGTCGAGTTCTTGGAAGGCCCCGATGGGATGGGAGTCTACGCTTCCCGGGACGTCCAGCCACTCCGCAGAGCAAGAGTGGGCAGTCATTTCTTTAATTCTTGTCACACCTTTTGTCAGGGCTTAATCAAGTATTGGCCGTTACTCTTAGCTTCTGTGTGTAAATAATTATGTGTAGTGGATGCAGCAACGATGGTTGAATATTGTGGTGGTACTCACTATCCCGTACTCATTGCTGCAATGGCGCATGTCTTGTCAAACTGGAGGTTTCATAGTGATACGCCTACTTACCAATGAGCAATGAAGTCGATCGATAATGCTGCATTTCTGCTGAATGCTATCTATATTGTTATTTATGAAATAAAGATGCAGCTTGGCCTTCATGTTTGAACAATGCATTATCTACGCAATCATGTATAATTCGTGGACTGATCTATTATTCATTTTTATTCTATCAGGTGATTATGGAGATTCCATTGGAGCTGATGCTGACTATAACTCAAAAACATCCTTGGATGTTTTTTCCCGACATTATTCCGCTAGACCATCCTATATTTGACATTATTGAGTCAACAGATCCCGAGGTAAAGGGATGAAACATTGTGCCCTGAATGAAACCAAAATATTAATCTTGTCCCTGATTTCTTTTAGATTTAGGGCTGTCATACTATTCAGTTTATTCACTAGTTTTGGGGGCTCTTGCATTAAATAAATTTATTTCTTTGGTTACAAAAAACACTATGGAACAAGTTTGGAGCTTTCTAATACCAATGTGTTAAAGCTGTGGTTGTACATGCAATTCCAGTGTTCCTGAAGTGTTTTAGTTTCACCACAGCAGTTATTGGTTGAAGAACAGTGTGTAACTGAGACTTAAGAGCAATTTGATTGCACTTTTATCAATATGCCTCGTAAAATCACTGCTACTATTAAATTGAAAAAAAAGGAATGGCATTCAGCACTTGATTCTTGCTTTCTTCATTCGCCAACTGTCAAAGCTTAAATAATGATGCAGCCTCACTCGAAGATAGTGTAACCTGTATTCCTTTTGCAGACAGACTGGGATCTAAGGTTAGCATGTCTTCTTCTCTATGCCTTTGATGTGGAAGGTAATTTTTGGCAGTTATATGGTGATTTTTTGCCTAGTGCTGATGAATGCACCAGCTTGCTTCTGGCACCAAAGGTATTCAAGAGCAAAATAAAATGCAACCCCTGCGTTGCCTTTCTGTTGAGATGCAAACTTCACTAGCCTGATTCTACAGTTTGAATAATTTTTGCCTGCCCGTCTTTCCAGGAGGATCTGATGGAACTGGAAGACCAAGATCTTGCCTCAAAAATGTTAAAACACCAGAAGCGAGCAATTGATTTTTGGCAAAAACATTGGGTACACTTTTGTACTGTTTTATTAACTTGTTGGCTTGGGCACCACCTCTAATACTAGCTTGATGGGTAATGTCCAGCACAAAGCAGTACCTCTAAAGCTGAAGCGCCTTGCCCGTGACCACGAGAGATTTCTCTGGGCATTAAGTATTGTTCAGTCTCGCTCTGTTAACTTGAAATTGAGAATGGGAGCCTTCATCCAAGATGCAAATGTCTTAGCTCCCTATGCTGGTACTTTTTTTTTGTTTATCCGTCGTTCTCCTTGTACTCGTTTTTAGTTTGTTTTAGGTGTTAAATACTAAAACCAACAATAAATTCTTAGTGTGTGATCCCGGGAGATGATAATCACAAGATTATGGCCATACTATGAACTTTCAGTGGTCTCATATCTTTTTTTAAAAAATGATCGTTCATATTATATTGTTTTAGCATATAACCTGGTTTTCACACCAATATGTCTGTATTCGAAATCTATATATTGTTCCGACTTCTGACAGCTAGCACATTTGAATCTTCATATTTTAATATTGAGGCTCAATCTTGACTTGCGATCCGCCTTTTCTGCCCAGATATGTTGAATCACTCACCTGATGCTAACTGTTTCCTACATTGGCGCTTCAAAGATCGTATGCTTGAAGTTATGATCAAGGCTGGGCATGCTGTTAAAAAAGGGGACGAGGTACTGTCTAGAGCTTAGACGACTCAACTTCTTTTGAGCAAAGGGTGCCTTGTTTAGCTCATGTTATAAGCTAATGAAAGTGTGAAACCAAATTTGCTTTTTGGATAAAATTATTTTATTGTTTATATCGCACAAGCTGCATGTACCTTGGTTGCAGACCTCTTATGTTTTTCTTATCTAGAGGTACAAATAACTAGTCGTGCAATTGAAAAATATAGTGGAAAGGTTGCTTGCTGGTAGACCCTTTCTCACTCTCTGGTTTTATAATGTTGTGCTAGCTAACTAGCCTTTGCTTTTTATAATTCTTTCGTAGCTAAATATTAGAAATTTAGACCATTCTGTTTACACCAAATCTGAATTCAAGTTGAACTTACAATCCTCCCACCACCTAACATCGCAACAGAAATCTTCTTCACATGTCCCTGTTCTATTAGGCTCAGCTAAATTCTAACACTCTTGCAATAGCCTTCTTTAAAAAATTTGAAAGCATTTTCTTATTGCCTTATTTGGACCATGTTTAGATGACAATTGATTATATGAGTGGAGTGAACAGTGCGCTTATGGAAAGATATGGCTTCTCATCACCAACGGTATGGCCATGCATTTGAGATAAATTCTCTCTCTCTCTTGTAAGTGTACTTAGTAGTGAAGTTCTCACCAACCTGTCAGGAGACTCAGCACTAAGGAATATTTTCTGTTAAAAGAATATTTCAGAGATTAAGATCCTGCTTACACGAAAGAAGTGTACCACTGAAGCATGCTGTGCCGCTGTTGCTAGGCATATAACTATTTGTGACCCATTTTTTGAGCTCATATTGCCTGTGTGTGCACAATAAATTCTGCAGAATCCTTGGGAGCTTATAAACTTTTCGAACCTCGCCAAGGTTCATCTGGACTCCTTCTTATCTGTCTTCAATATTGCTGGCTTGCATGATGATTTCTACCACAACTGTAGGAACCATTGATGCCCTTGCGAATCATTCTGCAAACAATATGGTTTGATCACAGCCTCTTGATTGAGATTATCCTATGTGTATTTGCTTGCAGCCGCATTGAGCTCAGGAGAAACTAACTTTGTGGATGGTGGAGTCGTGGCAGCAGCAAGAACTTTGCCGACATGGTCAGATGGTGATGTTCCTGCCATACCGAGCGTGGAAAGAAAATCTGCCCAAGCGTTGCAAGAGGAATGCCGCAAGATGTTGGAGGCTTATTCGACCACTATTCAACAAGACGAGCAGATTTTAGGTAACGAGCTCACTGATTCTTAGTATTATTTAGCAAATTTTCCCCTTGCTTCTTGCGAATGTCTGCAGCTAAAACTGAATTTCAATGCATGCCCCAGACTCTGATGCGCCTATTAGGAAAACACGCGAGATTGCAATCAAGTATGTGATGTTTCAATTACCTAACTTGTGATGACACTGCCCCCATGAATTTTCTCCTTCTTGGGCCAGCATGTGGATGAGCAAAACATCTAGTAACATTTTTTTTTTCCAGCCAAGGTTGTTAACAGTGCCCCCTTTTTCTGTGCTGCTGAATGTGCAGGTATCGGCTCCACCGGAAGCTGCTCCTAGAGAAAATCATAGATTCATTGCAGATGTACCAGGATAGGATTTTGTTTTAGTTCTGTAGGCACTTGTGCATATATATGAGTTGTAGTGCTAGTTAGCTTAGGCGTTTTGAGGCTGAGGAAGGGCAGAGCAGTGAAACGGGTTCAGATGTCAAAAACAAAATACTATTTCGCTTTTGGAAACGGGCAGCGCAGGATGGTATAGCATAGCGTCGTCAACTGTACCTTGCCATGCATGTCGGTGCTATGCCTTTCTTTCCAACCTACAAGGGCTTCCCAAAGCCCTTTTCTTCTTCTTCTTCTTCTTCTTCTTGTTTGTCGTAGTATACTGTATACGTATTTCTTAGTTAGGCCTGTTCTTTTCAGCTTAGCAGTTTAACGGCTTAACAATTTAACGACTTACCTACGTTTCGAAAATATATATGCTCTGAGTTTTTTTAATATGTTTCTTCATGTCTCGAAAGTATGTCCAAACGTTTTGAAAAGCAAGTTAAACGAAATGGATCTAAATCTCAGGACTATATTGAGAAGCTCTCGAAATTTAGTTATTTCGGTTGCTCAGCTGTCCAGATCAACCCTAGAAGAACAGGGCTTTGGCGTTCAACTTTTGCATAGGATTGATTGTGTCGTGACTTGTGCCCACAATTTTCTCTCGGTCTCTCCCTCTCCCTTGACTCTCCATCTCTCCGTTCCTCGGGTGCTGTCGAGCCGGTCCCCCTGCCGTCGCCACCGAGCCACCCCTACCGCCGCCGACCCCTCTCTACCCCTCCCTTGGTATCTCCCCCTCCCTCAGGCCGCCGAGCCACCCTCCTACTGGCCCCCTCTCTCGGTCTCTCCCCCTCCCTCAGGCCGCCGCTGAGCCCCGACCCCTGCAGTCGCCGCCACTCCCCTCCCGATCCACCCCCTGCCACCGCCGCCACTTCCCTCCTCTCTCTTCTTCCCTTGATGATTGTTCTGTGGCCCGTGTATTTTTGGGTATGGTACCTATCGGGTATCAGGTACCCGTTGGGTTTGGGTATGGGTGCGGGTTTGTGCCCATAGATGTTTATGAATTCGGGTATGGGAAGTGTTTTCAGGTTTCAAGTTCGGGTAGTATAGAAGCGTACCCGGAGATACTCGTCCGATTGCCATGCCTATGTGCTTGGGTATCGGGTACCCTTTGTGTTTGGGTATGGGTGCGGGTTTGAACCCATAGATGTTTATGGATTCGGGTTTGGGCAGTGTTTTCAGGTTTCGAGTTCGGGTAGTGTAGAAGCGTATCCGGAGATACTCGCCCCGATTGCCATGCCTATGTGCTTGTCAACAAAAATCACTTCCTGCTCTTATAGGTGGTGATTTTAACATCTTGAGGAGTAGCAAGAAGAAAAATAATGATAGATATAACTATTCGTATAACTTCGTATAATGTATGCTATACGAAGTTATTACGAGCAGCAGGGAGGCGCGCTGTGCTGCTGGACGGCGTGGGCAGCGCAGGGCGGCGGCGCAGCAAGGGAGGCGGCGTGGGGCTCCGGCCAAGGTGCTGGGCTGAGCACGGAGGCAAGGCGGCGCACGGGCGGCGTCCTCCGGCGAGGGCAGCAGCAGGGAGAGGCGGCGACTGTGGTGGAGAAGCGGCGGCTGCAAGGAGTTGGGGATGGAGTGGGGGAAATTAGGGTTAGTAGGTATTTATATGATTGGGCTTTGGGCTTGGGTTGCGAAATGGTTTTGTGAGAATTGCGGTGGAGTTTGGGATGTCCGGGAATTTGCAGGTGTTTTTGGAAAGGACCGGTTCGGTGACATGGTGCCGGGAGGTCAAGTCGGTAAGAGAAGATGATCTTCGGCACACGCACGATGGATGGATGGATGGATAGATTTGCAACGGAGGTTAGGGTTTTCGATTGAAAGACCACGGTCGACTCGACCGAGAGAATCAGGGATTTGGTCGAAGTCGGGAGATATCGGCATTCGACTTGTTGGGGTTTCAACGGAGGTCGATTGGAACGAGCTTCCGATCGAGGAAGGATTCGAAAAGAGGTCGGTCGAAGGTGATAAAAATTCGGTCGACATTAGGGTTTTAGCCAGGAGAGGAAAGACAAGAGAGAGATTGGAATAATTTATATTTTGTAAATCCAAAATGTAAAATAATATTAACAAATTACGATTGTTTGAAATTCCAGGGTTTTTCTATAATAAAATAATTAATAAATTTTAAATAAAACATGGGACATTCTAATATTTATTAGGATGTCACACTTACCTTGCTCCTTCCTTCCCTCTCCTCTCCTCTCTCTCACATCCTAACCCTAGGTGGAGATGGCCATGGGAGAGGGGAACCCCATGGGGAGAAGCTCTCAAGAACACAAGGCAAAGGGGAAACCAAATGAAGAGCTCTCTCACTTCTCCCTTTCAGCCATGAGCTCCTTATATAGACATCAACACGGGCCGAACACATGGCGCAAATCCAGACAGACTCGAGTTCAAACGAACGTGACTTGTGCCCACAATTTTCATAGGATTGATTGTGTCGTGACTTGTGCCCACAATTTTCTCTCTCGGCTCTCCCTCTCCCTTGACTCTTCGTCTCTCCGTTCCTCGGGCTGCTGTCGAGCCGGTCCCCCCTGCCGGCGCCGCGCCGTCGCCACCGCATCGGGCGGGGTGCCACCCCCTACCGCCGCCGACCCCCTCTCTACCCCTCCCTCGGTATCTCCCCCTCCCTCAAGCCGCCGCCGAGCCACCCTCCTACCGGCCCCTCTCTCTCGGTCTCTCCCCCTCCCTCAGGCCACCGCTGAGCCCTGGCCCCTGCAGTCGCCGCCACTCCCCTCTCGATCCACCCTCTGCCACCGCCGCCACTTCCCTCCTCTCTCTTCTTCCCTTGATGATTGTTCTGTGGCCCGTGTATTTTTGGGTATGGTACCTATCGGGTATCAGGTACCCGTTGGGTTTGGGTATGGGTGCGGGTTTGTGCCCATAGATGTTTATGAATTCGGGTATGGGAAGTGTTTTCAGGTTTCGAGTTCGGGTAGTATAGAAGCGTACCCGGAGATACTCGTCCGATTGCCATGCCTATGTGCTTGGGTATCGGGTACCCTTTGTGTTTGGGTATGGGTGCGGGTTTGAACCCATAGATGTTTATGGATTCGGGTTTGGGCAGTGTTTTCGGGTTTCGAGTTCGGGTAGTGTAGAAGCGTACCCGGAGATACTCGCCCCGATTGCCATGCCTATGTGCTTGTCAACAAAAATCACTTCCTACTCTTATAGGTGGTGATTTTAACATCTTGAGGAGTAGCAAGAAGAAAAATAATGATAGATATAACTATAGATGGCCAAACAGGTGGCCCGGCCGGCCGGCTCCGTTTAGGCATGGTCCGGATAGGCACGGCTCGCCCCCAAAGGGGTGATGTGTCGTGCTGGGCCGGCCCAAGGCACGAATGCCTATGTGCTTGTCAACAAAATTCACTTCCTACTTATAGGTGGTGATTTTAACATGCTAAAGAGTAGCAAGAAGAAAAAAAATAACAAAATATAACTATAGATGGCCAAACGGGTGGCCCGGCCCCGTTTAGGCATGGTCCGCATAGGCACAACCCAGCCCCAAAGGGGTGCTGTGTCGTGCTGGGCCGACCCAAGGCACGACGGGCCTTACTGGGCCCAAAGGTGAATTTATGCTACAATGTGGCAAAAAGGCCACCATGGCAAGTTGAACCTAGCACCTTTTGGTTCCAAAGTGCCTACCACCACACCTGCTAACCAATGGAACTAATTTCTTTTATGATGACTATGCCATATTATATTATAATATACGTATTTATGAACACAAAATCAAAAAAATAATCATCGCGCCATGTCCATGCCGACCCATGGGCTCAGGCTTCGGCCCATGCATGATACTCCTGGACGAGCCGTGCCGGCCTGGGCCCGATATGTATCGTGTCGTACCATGCTTCGGGCTAGGCTAAAATGTCGTGTCTTGTCCCGGCCCATTCCACCGTTTATATAGATATAACGATCATTAGCCTTTTCTTTTCGATGCTGTCGTTGACATGAGTGGGGTCCACCAGCACGCGCCACGCCGGCCCTAGGCCGGCACTGACTCGTATGGGCCGGTTTGATAACAGAATCGATCGAGGAAGTATCCTAAATCGTACTGTATGTTCAAATTGAAGAGGAAGTGTCCTAAAATCATCGCACTGCGTATCTAAAGAAATGAACGATCCATGCTGATTTAGGCCCAGTTCTTTTCAGCTTAACAGGTTAACGTCTTAACAGCTTAACGACTTATCTATGTTTTAAAAATACATATGCTTTGAGTTTTTGAGTCCGTTTTTTCGTTGTTTTGAAGGTGGGTTTTGACGCTTTAAAAAGCAAGTCAAACGAAATGGATCTGAATCTCGAGACTACCTCGAGAAGCTCTCGAAATTCAGTCATTTCAGCCGTTCAGCTGTTCAGATCAGCTCAAAAGAACAGGCCCTTAAGCTAAGCCTCGTCGGACTCGGCTTCATGTTCTATTCGACTACAAATTTACAATCACAAGTTGTCGAGTCGGCTTCATGCTCGGCTCCTGTATTAGCTGCGCTATCTATATAGCGCGTAGCTAAGGCTCACCCCGCGCCGGCCACGTCACCCGAAAATCCTCGGCCGTCGGATCTTGCAGCGTGTCTCCCGTTCCAGCCACCCGATTCGAGCCCTCTCGGGGGGTCTGGTTTGCAGAAAAGCCCCTGTGGTTTTTGATTTTCTGTCCGCCTCCTCTTAGACTCTCACCGGGGTCCTGAGCTAAGGCTCACCCCGCGCTGGCCACGTCGCCCGAAAATCCTCGGCCGTCGGATCTTGCAGCATGTCTCCCGTTCTAGCCGCCCGATTCAAGCCCTCCCGAGGGGTCCGGTTTGCAGAAAAGCCCTTGTGGTTTCTGATTTTCTGTCCGCCTCCTCTTAGACTCTCACCGGGGTCCTTTCCAGTATAGGTGATTTTCCTTTCGCCCCCTCCACCCCTTTCCCCCGCTCATTCTCGCTCCACTTTCCCCTCTACAGGCAAGCTGCCTCTTCCTCCCGTTTGCGCCGCCGCCGCCGCCTCTCCTGTCTCCGCCGCCGCCTCTTCCCGCAGCTTGCTCCGCCTGCGTGAGGCCGTCGCCGCCGCTCCTTCCACCACCGCATCCGGACCCCCTGACTGCCGCCACCTTACTCCCTCTTATTCCTCCAGATCATATCTGGTCACACCGGCCTGTACGGTCCGGCGACCGCGGCCTCCGGCGACCACGGCCTAGATCTCGCCAGCCGCCCTGCTCTCCCTCCCTCCGTCCGCCGCCTCCTCCTCGCCGCGCACGCCGCCGCGGCCACCTTCATCGTCACCGAGCAGTGCCTCGGCCTCCCCCCCGGCAACATTGTCAGGTCGTCCTGCCCGTTCTTGACATTTACTTTGTTAAACTTACTTGCTCAGATTCTTAGGATTGATTGACCCAGGCGAGCAGTGTCTCGGCCCTTTTCTCCCCCTCCAGCATCATCCTCAGGTCGTCCTGCCTGTTCTTGACATTTACTTTTGTTAAACTTACTTGCTCACATTCTTAGGATTGACTGAGCCAGCTATCTTGGATTGGTTTCTGCATTAAAATGGGCAGTAGGTCCAATACCTTTTACCTCTATGCAACAGTAGCTAGGCTTGATTTAAGACCGACTGATGGTGCTAGCTTACGTTTCAGTAAAGTTGTTGCATTGGTGGTGAAATGTTTCGCAATGTTGCTATCGTGACAAGGTTTACTCACTGCCTGCAGGTTATACGATGTTGTACACAGCGAGAAGCACATATATCTCGTCTTCGAATACCTGGATCTGGACCTAAAGTTCATGGATTCTTGTCCGGAGTTTGCGAAGAACCCCACTTTAATTAAGGTGAGGGATACAAAATCTTAATGTGTGACGCTGTGTACCTATTGATTTCCTTATACAACTTATTGGATGAGACCATTTAATCTCAATCCAGGGATCTTTTATTCCATTTGATGCTGTTATTCGCTCTGCACTCTGTACACACTTCAGGTACGTTACTGCACTACATATTCATTATTTCCTGATATCGTTGATGGCTGCCTGAGTAAATATAAAATCTACTGCCACACTATCTGCCTAAGAGTACATGAATGGCTTAATTTGCATAGATGATGGGCTCCAGCAATTTAAATGCATTTTTATTTCCATGGAGCATTACTGCTGTATCCTACTATCCTTTTTAATTGAAGAAAAGATAGCCATTGAACTGCTGCTTTACAATGTCTTGTTTCATATAGCCATCCCATTTCTTTATCATTCTGAATATTTATCATGGATCTTTTCTTTGTTTTGGGCCTAAAATGTATACTAAGAAGGGGTCCATATATTTTGTACATTCTCCCTAAAGCTTATTCTTCCAGGAGGGTCCAAATGATGAGCGCTGCATCATTAAAATCCTCAGGCCTGTTAAGAAAAAAAGGTATTCTTGTGCTCTTTGGAGATTAGCACCTTTTAGCCTCGGGCTCGCGGAGACGTCGGAGAGCACACAAGCACAAGCCGGAGCACGGGCTCACCTTTCTCGACCTTGGGCTAGCCGGATAGCAGCAAGGGAGTGCGGGGATCACAAGGGGCAACCTTGGAGAGGCACTAGGATGGACTCTAGACACACTCCTTCTCTTCCTCACCCTCTCAATTCTCTCTCAATCCTCTACTTATGGCTTCCACCTCTCTTCTTCATCATTGGGTTTTGTTTAGTTTAGTTTTCTACATGTATGTTGAAACCGCCTCGAATTTGCTTGTGTCGGCTTGGCCAACCGGATCGAGTTCGAAACCCCAACTCGAGTGTGCTTATTCATATATGAAATTTCATATTGATTTTATCTTTGTTCTTAATTGTTCTTTGGTTGCTTGCAAGGACATATCTTTGTGATAAGGTCGATTGTGTCCCTGCCGTGGTTGATAACAGTTCGTCGTGGTGATTTAGCGATTGTCGGGTCTTTCAGTCATCTCTGTGGTCAGTAGCCGGATCTTTTAGGTTGTTGTGAAACCAAACCATAGTTATACATATTATTAGAAGATCGAGACCCGTGTCCACTCGTATCCCTTGTTATCAAAGCTTCTAGTTGCCTTGTGAGAAAATTTGTTCTTAGTTTAGTAGATTGCTTTAATACCTAGAGTCCAAAAAATTGCACCACAAAAATATTTGCATCCATTATCCAAGAGCTTTGAGCCTCTGTATTGTTTTTACTATTTTTTTATTATTGAATTTTCGCTCATCATCGCCATTAATGCTCTCCACATCTAGATTATAGTTCTAGACTCGAGTTTGCATCAACCATTCAAGCCGTTGCTTAGTGTTTGTGGTCATGTAAAGAAAATACCAAAAAAAATAGTAGAGTGATATCCATAGTGTCCCTCACAACCCACAAGTCGAATTCCCCTCTCCGTCAATCTGAAAATAGCCCCACCCAAAACCGAATCCGATTTGAGTTCGTGTCCAATTCGTGACCTCCACATCTTTAGTAAAACAGTCGTATCCCCTCATACGAACTCGGATTTTGGTGTTCTTGAAAGTTTTGGAAACCTTGGGACGTGTTCTATAACTTTGGTAGTCAACCGAAATTTCAATTTGGCCTATAGAAGTGATATTCACCATTTTTGGCGAACTGTAGATTGTAGATTTATTATGGTTCGGTTCTGTATTTTGGTCATAATTTCTTCGTCCGAACTCTGTTTTACATGATTTTGGATGTTCTGGAAAGGTTAGAAAATTCCTCACAACTTTGATTTTGGCACCTTCCTCTGATTTTGTCGGCACCCGATTTAGAAGATCGGATTCCACCTGCGTAAACACTTACTAGTCCCAAGAATCATGGCTAGTACACAAAGATATACAGAAACGGAACATTGCCAACGATTTGATTATTACAAAAGGGAACATAGTCCAGTACAAATACAAACAACGGTTCGCAGGCTGTAATTCAGAGTACACAGCGATATAGGCCTAATACAACATCTAGAATTTTATTCATCCCACAGGCGCGAGGGCTGTAGGAACGCACAACCCTAGTCTTCATAGTCGTCCTCAGAAAACGCCTCCTCGACGTAATGCGGGTCCTCCTCCTCGGAAGGCGGGCCATACTCGGATGGACCAGCTGTTGAAATTTTAAAAAGGGAGGGGAGAAAAGGAGGGTGAGTATAAATTGTACTCGCAAGTCCGGAATTATGCAAATATGGTTTAGTACAAGGAGAGCTTCGGACATTTTGCGGAAATACATTTGTTAGCCTAGTTTTGGTAAGGCAATTTAGAAACAATAAATCTTAATATTTTCTTTGGGCTCTTCTTAAACGGTTCTCTCCACTTGGCCTCATTGCTATAGCGAGAACAAATTCCTTTCTTATTTTCTTTTCTCAAAACTGTTAGGTCCATTCCGCGCGACATTTTTCGGTAGGCCGACCCCCAATCCGAAATGTAGCTGGTGGCACCTAACTCAAACAAAGATCCTTCTCAAATCCTTTATTTATCACCATTCCTTTGCTTAAAACCCTTTTGCTAAATTGGATTTTATAAATGAAGAAACTACCATATAATCAGTCCCTTCACACGCTCATAACCGCGAGCACGGCTATCATGACAGTTTTAACTCTGCAGAGTGGATACGCCTTACCCTCGAGAGGCTACAAGACCGCCAACCACGAGGGCCAACGATCGGGCCCGTCCCATACCAGGGCTCGAGGTCGTACTGTTATGGCTCAGTTCATAGGATCATAGGATGAGCAGTCCTTAGACTAGGAGAGAGAGGATATTTTAGCTCAGTTTTCAAAATGGTGCCGCACTGCACCAACTGACAAAATATCTCTCCCTAGTCAAAAGATTTTAGGGTAAGAGAAAAATCATTTTCTACTAAGCATCACCCTTGATGCGCTACCATTAAATCACCCTTTTCCAAACATTTCTCAACAATGTTCTCATTTCACACAAATGATTATTTCACTTCGCATAAAGATTTTTAAGCATTTGTCCTACCACAACGAAGTATTTAAATATGAGCAATCCATATTTTAGCCTTAGGTTTAATCCTACCATATCTCTTACCTTGTCTATTTGGCGTAATATCAAGTCCAGTAAATACGGCAATTGTCATTTTAAATTAGCATGCACATTTTTAAGTCTAGCAAATCTTTCCTAAATAACCAAAATGGCTTCACGATATGGTCAAAGGGGACTTGCCTTGATCGGTTCCGGGGAAAACGAAGGGGACGTCGTCGATCGTGTCTTCGGGGGGCTTGACCTCCTAAACGCGCACGTGCACATGCAAAGCAATACAACACACATAAGAAATAAACTTTTATGCCATGCTGTTTTTAAAGATAATGCACAACTCTGATCTCCATGCATTTTTATTTAAAAACAACATTTTGCCAAAGATTTATGTATGCAAGATGACATTTCTAAGCCATGAATTCTTCTAACAAAAGCATGCTGAAAGGGGTGGCATGGCAACACATCTTTTCTAAAGTCCAGGGACTTTTAAAGTATATTTTTATTCTTATTTTGTCAGTTACAAGAGATACTATGACAATTTCTCAAATGAACATGAAACAATGCACCTAAAGCTATCTATTTAACCAAAAATGAATTCCAAACGCATGACATGCATAGATATAATTTTCTTGGGTCCAGAAACTATTAAAGAATTTATAGGAATTTTTCCAGAATTTTTACAATACAGCAAGTATTTTTAATAACGCTTCAAGATAATAATTAGTGGTTTAAAACAGAAAACAGAGGAAAGGAAAATAAAAAGAATAGTGGCCTCTTCGGTGATGGGCCGGGTCGGCCGTTCGGCCGAACCGCAACGCGGCCAAGCACGCGCGCGCCAGCGAGGTGGCTCGGTTGCGCTGACCGGTGGGCCCGAAACCCCACCTGCCATAGAGACACGGCGGGCGCGAAAGGGGAAAAACAGGGGAGACAGTCCCGGCGGCGGCGCTGCCGTCGGCGGCGACGATTCCGGCCACCGGACGTCGATTGGCCACGCGATGAACAGGATATGAGCGAGGCGAACCAAATGAGGATCTCGTCGTCTCGCGAGGTGAACGGAGCAAGCGGCGCGGCGGCGACGGCGACGATGCGCTCCACCGGGACTCAATGCCATTTGGCCAAGAGGGTGAAGGGAGGGAGAGGAGCTACCTCTGCGATCACCGGTTCGAAGGGAACAACGAGGTGGCGGAACCACAGCGGCGACGACGGTGCGGGCTCCGGGGGCGTGCAGACCACACGGCTCCAAATCACCAATGCGAGCTTCACGGGGACGACCTGCTCCAATTGCATGGTGAGGTTGGCGCGGAAACCGAGGCGAAGCAATGGGGAAAACGGCAGTGACGCGGAGAAGGTGGCAACGCACCGGCTCCGGCGAAATGCAGTGCGACGGCACAAGGCGGGGAGCATAGGAGGAGAAGTTCCCAACTTTATAGGGACGCCCCGCCCGGATGTTTTTGACGCGACGCGCGGTTTGGCAAACGCCGGCGCCGTTTCCGGCTGGTGCCGTGTAGGTGAAAGCATTGAACGCGAGGGTGCCGAGATGGTTTGGCCGGCGATAAGACAAGAAGGGTAGGGGACGGAGAGGGGTCCGGCGGAAGAGTGTAGGGCGAGCAATGCGTGGGGAGGAGAGCCATTGTGGCCCCGGGAGAGAGAACAGAGGGCACAGCGGCGGCGACTGGCGGGTACGGGCGCGACACAGGGAAGAAGAAAACAGAGGAGGGAGAAGGGGCTGACAAGGCGGGCCCCACCTGTCGGCGGCACCGCGCGGCGAGACAGAGGAGCTGGCTGCGGCAAAATGGGCCAGCGCGGCTTGGCGGCCCAACCGAGGAAGGGGGTGGCGGAGGAAGGAAAAGGGAGGTGGGCCGGCGCGGTTGCGGCCCAGTAGAGGAAGAGGGGAGAGGCGGGAAAAGAAAGGAGAGGAAGAAGTGGGCCGATTCGGGCCAAGAGGGATTTAAACGTTTTGAAATTTCCTGATTTTTCCACAAGGCCTTTATTTTCAAATACTCTTTTGAATAAGCAAAGGCTTTAGCCTTTTTAGAAAATAGTTACCTCAGATAATAAAAGTAGTAGTTTTAAAATTACTAACTTTGGGATTTGGCTCAAATGAAAATATAATGTTCACATTAATCAAATTATTAAATTTTTCCACCAAGGTTGCATGATTTGACAAGTTTAAATCAATTTTCCAATTTAAATGCAATGCATGCGATGATGATGATGCCAAGATGCAATAAATAATAATTGGTTTAACATTTTTAAATTATGCATTTTCAGAAATTAATTAACGTGCCAAATTGGTTTTAAAATTTGGGATGTTACAAACCTCCCCCCTTAGGGTGAATCTCGTCCTCGAGATTCCGACTCTTTTGGAAACAATTCTAGAAACTCAGCCTGAAGATCTGACTCACGCTCCCAAGTGGCCTCAGCCTCATAGTGATTATTCCATTGAACTTGGCAAAAACGCGTAGCTTTACTACGGGTTTTACGAACTGCCACATCCAAGATTCTGACCGGGTATTCTTTAAAAGACAGATCAGGCTGCAAATCCAACACCCCAGGAACCAACTGCTCTTCAGGCACACGGAGGCATTTCTTCAATTGAGATACATGGAACACATTATGCACACCTGTCAGATACTCAGGAAGTTCCAACTGATAGGCCACTTCACCTCTTCGGGCAGTGGCGGAGCCAGGGCTCGGCCACCCTGGACCCAGGCCTAGGCTCTGGCCTAATAGCAAGGCATATATTCCTTCCGACCCAACTTATTTTTCAACATATTTGTGGCAAGTGGCCCGGGCCCAACTGGGCGGAGTCAAGACCTAGCCACCCTAGGCCTAGGCTCCTCAGTTGGGCTGGCTCCGCCACTGTCTTCGGGCAAGAATCTTGAAGGGTCCAATAAACCTCGGGGCTAGCTTGCCACTCACACGGAATCTACGCATGCCTTTGAGAGGAGACACGCGCAAATACACAAAATCTCCAATGGCAAATTTCAAATCCCGTCGACGGTTATCAGCATAACTCTTCTGTCGGGACTGAGCTGTTTTTAACCTCTGTTGGATCATTTTGACCTGCTCTTCGGCCTCTCGCAAAATATCCAACCCAAACACCTTTGCCTCACCGGTCTCTTGTCAATACAAAGGAGTCCTGCACTTCCTTCCATACAAAGCCTCAAACGGAGCCATTTGGATGCTGGACTGATAACTGTTGTTATATACAAACTCGGTATAAGGCAACTGCTTGTCCCAATTGGTAGGCGCAGCCAGAGCACAGGCTCTCAACATATCTTCCAGGATTTGGTTCACTCTTTCAGTCTGCCCATCAGTCTGAGGGTGGAAAGCTGTGCTAAAATTCAGTCGAGTCCCAAGCGACTCATGGAGCTTGTCCCAAAATTTTGAAGTGAACTGCGTCCCTCGATCAGACACGATCTTTTTAGGCACACCATGCAAACACACGATCCTGCTCATATACAACTCAGCTAACTTGCCTCTAGTATAGGTGGTGCGAACAGGAACAAAATAGACCACTTTGGTGAGTCTGTCAACAATGACCCAAATAGAGTCATGGCCCGCTTGGGTTCTTGGGAGCCCAATAAC
Source organism: Raddia distichophylla (assembly GCA_005191435.1). NCBI lineage: Eukaryota > Viridiplantae > Streptophyta > Magnoliopsida > Poales > Poaceae > Raddia > Raddia distichophylla. The sequence continues at coordinate 123,205 of SPJY01000878.1, read as the reverse complement.
GAAGTCCATTCTGACTTCTTCCCACTTCCACTCTGGAATTTTCAAAGGCTGCAACAGACCCGCAGGACGCTGGTGCTCTGCCTTTACTTTTTGGCAAATATCACAACGGGCCACAAATTATGCGACTTCTCTTTTCATGCCCGTCCACCAATATGAGCTTTTCAGATCCACATACATCTTGGTGCTACCAGGGTGTATAAATATGGGGCTGTCATGAGCCTCTTTAAGAACTAGCTCCCTTAGTGTACTAACATTAGGCACAAAAATCCTCCTCTTAAACCAAAGCACACCCTCATCATCGACGGAAAAATTTGGTGCTTTATTCTTCAACATTCTGCTTTTGATCTCTTGAACTTCTTCATCACCCTTTTGGGCTTCTTTTATTTGGTTCAATAAAGTGGGCTGCAATTTCATCGAGTTCAAATGACCTACTTTCACCACTCCAAGATTTAGCTTAAGAAGATCTTGACACAAATCCGGCGAAATCTCCTCACCCCGGAGGTGATTACAAGCGAGACGGCGGCTTAGAGCATCAGCCACCACATTGGCCTTGCCAGAATGATAGTGAATTCTCACATCATAATCCTTGATCAACTCTAACCAACGCCTTTGCTCAGATTCAGATCAGGCTAGGTGAAAATATACTTAAGACTTATGATCAGTGAAAATCTCAGTGCGATTCCCCATGAGATAATGCCTCCAAATTTTCAGGGCATGGACAACAGCAGCTAATTCCAGATCATGGGTAGGATAATTTTGCTCATGTGGCTTAAGCTGACGAGATGCATAAGCCACCACTCTTCCTTCTTGCATCATAACACTCCCCAGACCTTGACGAGACGCATCACAGTAAATCTCGAAGTCTTTTCGGATATCAAGCAAAATCAGCACAGGGGCAGAAGTCAGGCGCTTCTTTAACTCTTGAAAACTGTCTTCATAGCTGGCGGTCCATTCAAACTTCTTTTCTTTCTTCAACAAATTGGTCATCGGACGGGCTATTTTGGAGAACCTTTCAATGAACCGACGATAATATCCCGCCAAACCTAGAAAGCTCCTTACTTGAGTTACAGATTTTGGTTGCTTCCAGTCAACCACATATGCTACCTCTCTCAGGATCTACGGCAACACCTTTAGCAGAAATGAAATGACCCAGGAAAGATATTTCTTTCATCCAAAACTCACACTTACTCAGCTTGGCAAACAGTTGATGCTCCCTTAACCTCTCTAGAACCATTCTTAAATGGGTTTCATGCTCTTCTTCAGACTTGGAGTAGATTAGAATATCATCAATGAACACAACCACAAATTTATCCAAGTAATCCATGAACACTTTGTTCATCAAGTTCATAAAATAAGTAGGGGCATTGGTGAGGCCAAAAGACATGATAGTGAATTCATACAGACCATACTGAGTGGTAAAAGCTGACTTAGTAATATCAGACTCCTTGATTCTGATTTGGTGATAGCTAGACCTTAAGTCAATTTTTAAGAAAACGGAGGCTCCTTTTAATTGATCAAATAGATCATCAATACGGGGCAGAGAATATTTGTTTTTAATGGTCACCTCATTAAGTGACCTATAAGTCACACACATTCTTAGGGATCCATCCTTCTTTTTCATAAAAATAACTGGGGCACCCTAAGGTGACGTACTAGGGCGTATAAATCCCTTCTCCTGCAACTCTTCGATCTATTTCTTTAACTCAGCCATTAGATTTGCAGAAAGACGGTATGGCCTTTGAAAGATGGGCGCAGTACCAGGGGCTAAGTCAATAACAAACTCAACATCCCTCTTAGGCGGCATGCCTGGCAACTCATCGGAAAACACATCAGGGAATTCCCACAAAATTGGCATATCCTTTAGATCAGACCCTTCTAACTTATTGAGGGCAATCAGATTTTCAGGACAGGAGTTTGCAACAAACTGAATTTCGTTGCCATCATCACTAGTCAACTTGACTGTTTTAGAGACACAGTCTATATGACCTTTATATTTGGCTAACCAATCCATGCCTAGTATCACCTCTATTCCCTTTGAATCGATGACCATCAGGTCTGCTAAAAATCCCACACCCTCAATTTTAATGCAAACATCAGGACACAACAAGGTGGTGTGAATAACCTTTCCAGGAGATTTAAACAGCATTGGTTTCTTTAATGCACTTATTTCAAGCCCATGATTTTTAGCAAATGATGCGGCAATTAATGAATGCGTTGCACCAGAGTCAAATAAAGCAGTAGTAGGGATGGAGTTGACGTGAAACTTACCCATCACTGCATTGGGATCAGCCTGGGCGTCCTCGGCACTGACGTGGTTCACCCGACCACGTCCAACAGAAGTAGCAGTCCTGGCATGCGGAAAGCAACCAATTGTGATGGATTTGGGGACCTTGCCTAGTGCATAGGGGTAATTCATCATAAATAAATTGGGTAAAAGTGTTAACTGTGGGTTTAATCTTTAAATGCTCGGTGAGGATTGCTTAAATTTGAGGCTTAGTCAATCTGTTTATTAAATGATTTTCTAGACCTATTCTAGTACTACCCTTAGCTTTTACTTTGATGTCTCAGTGTGTATGATTTGGTAACTGGAGTTCAGTTAATTGATCAGTTTATTGCTGGACTCTATGTTTATCTGTACCTGGAGAACTAGTACGGTTGGTTGATTTTGGTACTAGCTGGTGTAGTGTGTCTCTATGCTGCTGTTCGGCACAGTTTTGTGGTTGTTTGATCACTGGCCGAACTGCTATTTTGATCTTATATACTCTGGTGAATCCTGCTATTACTTTGTCATACACATAGAGTTTTGATTGATTATTTTTGTGCAAGAGCATTGCAAGTCTAGGGTTGTAATCCTGAGATTTTCAGATTGTATAACCAGTGATTATTAGTTCAAATTGTTGTTGGATGGCTAATTTATTAGCAACCCCAATTTGCAATCTGAGAGTAATTGTTATTAAATAAACTTGAGCGTGTGCTGGTTTATTCTGACTTAAACTGAGCTATGTTTAAGTGATAGCATGTGTTTAGAAGATTGTTTCATTAATCTAAGTACAAAAATGAGTTAGCTTTTAGCTTTGTAGAACTCATGTTTTACACTTTTAATGAGACAATATAAATGGACTATTTACTTGTCTATTAGCTGTCATAGATCTATTTTGTTGCCAATCATGTATTTATATGCTTAAGTGCATATTTCTGGAGAATACATGATTTTTACATAATTCATGGCATTGTTTCTGGAGAATACATGATTTTTACATAATTCATGGCATTGTTTCTGGAGAATACATGATTTTTACATAATTCATGGCATTGTTTCTGGAGAATACATGATTTTTACATAATTCATGGCATTGTTTCTGGAGAATACATGATTTTTACATAATTCATGGCATTGTTTCTGGAGAATACATGATTTTTACATAATTCATGGCATTGTTTCTGGAGAATACATGATTTTTACATAATTCATGGCATTGTTTCTGGAGAATACATGATTTTTACATAATTCATGGCATTGTTTCTGGAGAATACATGATTTTTACATAATTCATGGCATTGTTTCTGGAGAATACATGATTTTTACATAATTCATGGCATTGTTTCTGGAGAATACATGATTTTTACATAATTCATGGCATTGTTTCTGGAGAATACATGATTTTTACATAATTCATGGCATTGTTTCTGGAGAATACATGATTTTTACATAATTCATGGCATTGTTTCTGGAGAATACATGATTTTTACATAATTCATGGCATTGTTTCTGGAGAATACATGATTTTTACATAATTCATGGCATTGTTTCTGGAGAATACATGATTTTTACATAATTCATGTATTTATTGCTGTAATTAACTGAATAATTGTTCATCATGCTCAAACTGCGTTATTTTCCAACACATCTCGGCCTGAGGCTTTTGCTACTCTACTGTTTAGTTTTTTACGGTCCTTG
>SPJY01000878.1:86980-113913 GCA_005191435.1 Raddia distichophylla | reverse complement strand
GGTCTTTGCTTTAGTGGCGGGGCTCTTGTCTCGTTCTAGGGTTCTGTCTGGTCTCGAGCCTGCAGGAAGAAGCTGGTCGGGTTAGTACTGGACACGTGTTTGTCTTAACATGCCGATACAGGGGAGAAAACTTCTTTAGGGAGAAAGCACTTTCCCTTTATCCCCGATATAGCCTTGACTGGACCGAGCCAGCCCCGCGCCACCCGTTGGGGGCGTTGCGTAGCGTAACAACCATCTGCTGACTGTCAAAGAGGGCAAACGACAAGATGGGCTGCCCGCGTGTTCTTCCCAGGGCTGTGGGTTCCTGGGGAGACATAGTTTGTTCCGGTCTGGGTCGGAGAAAGTATGGTGGGATCCGACAGTTGTCGCCACTAGCCCATGGATAGGCGGATCACCCAAGGGACCCTCTCCCGGGCTGAGGATAGCCCGGGAGGCACATGGCGCCACAGGGTTTGACTTGGTCAAGCCCGGGGCAGCCGCTGTTGGGCTAGGCGCCTCCTTTAGTACGGCTGGGAACGGCCTTTTGGACCCTCTGCTTGTGCGATGGGCCGGTACGGAATTGGCCCAAGGCCCATCTCAGGATGGGCCGTTTACCAATCACCAACACACATGGACGTCTAGGATTGTACATACCGCTTCGTTTACGGTGTGTTTGGTTGCCTGTACGTGAGCTAGCCTAGCTCACGCGACGCGAGCAACCAAACGCTTGTTTTGTTGCTCGTTTGCCGGTCGAAGCCAAGCCCGAGTGATGCAAAATCACTATCCGGGCCAAACTCACGAGAAACGCCCGTCGCGACAGTTCCTCCCAAGCCTGGCCAGAACCATAACTGGCGAGCAACTGGAGGCGCGACGACGGTTGCAACGTCAACAAGCTCGGGAGACCGGATCCGGTGGTGGCTGAGGTTGGGGAGACCAGAAGAGGAGGCGACGGAGCTCGGGAAGCTTGGATCCAACCGCCATGGAGCTCATGGAGGCCAGATCCATCAGCGACGGAGCTCGAGGAGCCCACGCCCGATGGCGGCGAAGCTCAGGGTCACTGGATCTGGATAGAGAGGGTGCATCGGTGTTGGATCCAGTCGTGGAAGGGCGCGGTAGCGACAGAATCAGTTGGAAAGTCGGTGCAAGACGGCCGAGGAAGGTCGCGTCGTCAACAACAGTAGACAAAGGAGGTCGCCGGAGCTCGAAACAGTGGGCTCAAGATGGTGCTCGTGCAGGCAACCAATCACCAGCGCCGTCTAACTTGGCTGAGTTGGTGAAGGGCAACCAAACAAGGCACCCTGCACGAACTCAGCCTAGCTGTGTCGGGCCTAACTGGCGCGGCCGGACTAGGTTGGCCGCATCATCGCACATAGGAGTACCGAGGAGGGAAGAGTAGTTTTATATATTATGGTCAATTTTGGCGTTTTCACCTTTTTTTCTTTGTTTGGTTTCACTTTTACTATACCGCTGTAAGCTGCTGGTTGGGTTATAACTTATAAAAGCCCAGTTATCACTGTCAATCCCCAATTCCCCATCGCACCTATAAATTTTCTTATCCCAACTCCCTTTCCCCAAATTAGCACTGAAATTGCTCGCTTTTACCAGAATCACACTTCGGTGCTTGCCACCGGTTCCGGCGAACTCAGGCTGTCACCTCCTCGTCGCCACGTGGTTGAAGGTGGGCTCACGTCATGTCGAATCTAATGCGCTCACGACATCGAAAGCACAGATCAAACGTTCGCGTTAGCAAGCTAGCGTTGTTTCAGTAAACGACCAAGCACGAGCAGTGTAGCAGCTGCCAAGATCGTGGTCGTCTTCACAGCGAGACTGCGAGAGATCGACCAGGCTTGCGTCCGCTCATTAGTCGTCGCGGGAAGCTTCTCGAAACATCGCCCGGGAAAGTTGGCAGTGAAGGGCTGGTGGACTTGCCTTTGCACTACAAGTCACACGTAGGCGATACGCCTATACGTATACCCAATGGGATACGGATCGAATCGAATGGCCCAAAATAATAGGGCAGCTGCTATACGAATCAAATCGTACTACCTACCGACGGGCATGTAGCTCTACGCAGTGGAAAGCAGAATGAGGCTGGCTCCAACAAGGCCCCTTAAATTTGATCCCCTATAGCTTGATATAGGGGTTCTCTCTAAAAATTTCATCCCCTATAGACATGTATGCCTCCAACAGTAATCCATAAAATGGATCTCTATCCAACTGCTTGCTCTTTACCTCTTGAAATGTATCTGAAAAATAAGTGGTTTACCCTGTTCATCTCCTTTTCTATCCCCGCCTAATTTCAGCAATACGAACCTAGTTCCAATCTTATTCTACCTAGCTATCTCCTTCCATACGCGGCAGCATCAAGTGGACCAGTTCGCACTGGCAGCACTGGGGTGAGCTCTCCCTCTGCCAACGAATTAAACCGGCGGCGCGAGGAGGTGGTGGTTCGTATAGCATACATTATACGAAGTTATACGAAGATAATAGGGAGATAAAGATAATAGACAGATCGGAAGAGCGTCGTGTAGGCGGTGGTGAGGCAGAGGGGGGCGGCGGGCCGGCGGCGGCGGGAGGGGGCAGAGGAGGCGGGCGGCGGCGGGAGGAGGAGGCGGGCGGCGGCGCGAGGCAGAGGCTACCTGGATTCCAATCTCGCGCGGGAGCATTGCAGTTGAGGATACGGGAGGGAGAGAGGTCCCGTACATGTACCGTTTCTCTCTCCAACTCGGTAAATTAGGGGCTGCTATAAGGGACGCTGTTGAATGTTGTAGGGAAGCCGTTCATCCTTTATTTTAGGGGTTCAGTGATGTATACAGGGTGCTGTTGGAGCCAGCCTGAGTAAAGCGATATATCCCGTATGACGTGCAGGGCCGGCCCAAATAGGGGGGCAGCTGGCGCTGACCGCTGGAGCCCCAATTTTGAGGGGTCCCGATCCATGCGGTTTGTAGGTATTGCTAGTGTATTAGGCAGGGGCGGATCCAAGGCTCGGATAGGGTGGGCACTTGCCCTGGCTCCAACAAAAAACCATAAGCCTTCCTTGACCTTGAGAAGGAATTGCTAAGCTGAGCAGTGAGCTGCCTGAAATTAATGATCTTCTTGATTCCCCAATCGAGAACTGAGGTCGGCAAATTGATGATTGTGTTTGGTGTTGAATCGAATTGAGCAGGATGGGGCACGGACGAGAAGGTGCTGATCGAAATCCTCGGCCATCGGACGGCGGTGCAACGTGTGGAGATCATCGTTGCCTACGAGGGTCTCTAGGCGAGACCCTCCTCAACAGGCTCCACTCCGAGCTCTCCGGTGACTTCCGGGTAAGCCATCAAACTCCAGCGACCTCGAGCTTAGCTCCGCGCTCCTCGCCGTTGATCTGACGGGCGAACCGGTCGCCGGCGTCGGTGACGAGCAACGAGTGGAGCAACGAGTACTGCTTCGTGTAGGGTTGGGCTGGTAGCCACCGTAGCCTTGTAGTGCGCTTGGGCCTGATGCCCTAGCCCAAGTAAAAAACAAAACCCGTTGCTCGTTCTATTGCGCCCACTCGTTGCATGCTCCGTTGCGGCGATGGCCGGCGGGTTGGGGGTTCTTTTGGGAATTTGGGGCACAGCAAGGCTAAGTGCTGAACACTGATCGCCGCGAGCCCACGACGCTGACGCCCGACGCCAAGTGCTTAAATGTTGAACGCTGCACCATGAAGTATTTTTTACTAATTGTTTCCGAGCAATAAAAGTAGATTAAGATTTCATATCCGTGAATCAAAATTGTGAACCGCACCCATGCTAGGAAGTTTTGTCACTGCCTATGTGCCTATTTGCCTTAATTAAGTACCGTAGCTATGCCCAGGCTCCTCTAAAATCCTAGCTCCGCCACTTGTATTAGGAAACACAGCGATAAACCAAAATGGCGCGTTAAATTCGTTTAGCAGCAACATATCGGTGTTAGTACGTAGACTAGCCATTAGTTGCTACCTTATGGTGTTGTCCATCGTCTTTTGTTTTCTAATTCTATGGAGTGAATTGTTTTTCTATGAGTGTAGGTCATCCGACTCGGATCAGACTCTAGCCTAGAATCACATCCACATATAGAATTTGCATCACTCATTGTCTTGTCAGCGCTTCTACCTCTATTTCATCCTTTTTAATTGTGGCTTCCTCTCGTCGAGACGGGCGCCAACACTAGCATCAATGCCAATGCTCTTTCTTGTCCTCTCGTGGCCCTCTCCCATTTACTCTCCTTCCTCCACCTCTCTCTCCCTGTCTCTCCATTTCTCTTTATGCAAGCTCTCTCGGTTGTAGGGTGGTGCGAGGAGGGAGGAGATGAGGTGGTATCATGCTCTAGGGCAAGTGGCCTTGCCATGAATGCGTGAAGTAGACGAGGAGAGGCACCACATTCTATCAATGACGCGGTCGACATCGACTCAATAGTGATCTAGCTTGGTGGCCTATCTGGTGAGCACGACATGGTGTGGCTTACCTGATTTGGAGAAGAAGATGACAAAGAGAAGATGTATCCTCGTTTTGGTGCTCTGAAACATCACCCTTCTACATATGAAACATTCTGTTTGCTTGTCTGGTGAAACATCTTTTTTTTCTTGTGAAACATCTTATTTGTATCAAGTGAAATTTCTTGAATAATAGGGGAAACATGATGTTTCATCAATTATTTCGCCATGTTTCGTTAGTTTTGTTGGAATGTTTCATCCGCGCTTCGCTCATATTTTATGATGTTTCATCATTTGTCAACCATGTTTTATTAGTATATAATCCATATTTCATCACAACATGGCACATGATTAATTTAACAGTATATTATATATGTTTCAGTAGTACCATACCTATTTTTCTAAAACAAATGTGCGATTTAAAATAGCCATAATTACTCAATGGTAAAAGTTACACGACAAACTAGCTAAAATAGAAATCAATGTACATAACTCCACCGGTCCTGAAAAATCTTGTATGACGTAAGCAACACCTTGCCCTCTCCTCTAGTAACAGACCGTTGTGAGGAATTGTACAACAATATCACAGGCAAACTTTTTAAAAGGCATCTAATACTTGACGCATCCAATACAAAACTATCAGAAAACATAAATAGAGACCCCGCTTGCCCTTCTTTTAGAGATTTGGCTCCTGGTGGCTTCTGTTTGAGGTGACCATGATCCTCCTATGAGTGAATCTAATCTGCGTCGCTGTAATGACACCATCGCTAGATCCAACACCGAGAATCCAATCTTGTGTGACTACTCTATCAGAGACACCATTGTTGTGGGCCTCTAAAGAACAGCAACCGAAGAAAGCCAACGCCATCGTCTGATCAAGCACTCCGGTCTCGGTCTCCAGTAACAAAAAACAAACTCTTATTATAAACCTTAAACCACTACCATTACTCTTTACTTGCCAGTAATATTATAACTGTAGTAGCATACACGTCGGCTTGTTTCTATGGCTGTCACCGGAGAAGACCTTTGGGGCCTACCACAGAGCCGATCATGGCCATCGGGTTACCAAAGATGACCGCGATGATGACGCCTAGAACGACGCCGACAATCTTGCGGAATCGCTCGAACCCGCCGCTCCTCCGTGTGCCCCGGGGCAAGCTTTGGAGCACACCCTCCATGATCGGCGTGATCGCCACGGCAATCTGGCCGCCGCCGCCGCGGCAGCCGTCCTTGAGGCACGCCACGTGCACGTACACGGCCTCGCCGCCATCGTAGTAGGAGCGGTAGGCCCAGAAGTACGTGGCGGCGCCGCCCGTTCTCGCCGCACATGCCGCACCGATGCGACGCCTCCTTGCGGAGCTCGAAGGCACGGCCGTCCTGGACGACGCACTCCGGCAGGAGCGCGCAGCAAGGGTGGAGGTCGAGGTCTTGCTCATGGCAGTGGTAGACGAAGCCGCTCACGGCGTCGCCGCAAGCATCACATTTCCTCCCGGTGGCGGGGGCAGGAGGGGCCTGGAGGAAGAAGAAGGTGCAGCCCGGGAAGAGAGGGTGCCCTATATAGGGTTTCCTGCGGGCGGGCGCAGCAGATGTGCAGGTCGAAGTTGCAGAGCTCGCATCGGTACCAGGACCCGTCGATGGGCTGCATGCAGCCGTCGCACCGGAACGCGCCGCCGGCGGCCACCAGCACTACATGAAAACGAAGTGTTTTCGTCAGCCTATATTAATTTCGTCGGTAAAAAAAACCGACGAAAAAAAGGTTATAATTTCGTCGGTTTTAAAAAACCGACGAAAATAAGATTATAATTTCGTTGATTTTTTAAAACCGATGAAAATAAGGTTATAATTTCGTCGGCTCCTCCGGCCGACGAAATAAGATGCCGCCACGTCCCCAAGTACCCCACCCACCGGCCCGTCTCTCACACATGACCTAGAGCTCCCCCACTTGCCCGCGCCGCGCTGCTCCCCCACTCCCCCGCGCCGCCGCCACCCTGCTCCCTCACGCCGCTCGCCGCCCTTCACCTCGCGCCGCCCCGCTTCCCCGCGCCGCCGCCGCCACCCTGCTCCCTCGCGCCGCTCGCCGCCCTTCACCTCGCGCCGCCCGCCGCCCTGCTCCCCCGCTCCACTCCTAGGGTTTCCTCCTCCTCCCTCGCCGACCGGCGGTGGCCGCGCCCCTCCCCGCCGCCGCGGCCTCCGGCGCCTTGCCTTCCTCCTCCCACCTCCGCGCGCCCCAATTTATTTCCCCTCCTTGCCCGTCCCTCCCCGATCCGGGGGGGAAGCGTCGGCGCTGATCCCGGGGGGAGTTCCGCGGAAGAAGGCGGCGACGAAAGGGGGAAGCAAGAGCGGGAGGTCAAGACGGCGACACCGACATGCGGCGGAGGGGGAAGGGGGAGGAGTCAGCGGATCGAGGGATCTCGGAGGCAGGGTCTGGGCGAAGCTCTCCGGTGACTTCGCCGTCGCTAGATCCGCCGCCTAGGAGCTCTCCGGCACCGTCGTGCTGCTCCATGTCGTCGCCTCTGTCAGAGAGCTCGAGCTTCGGAACCTACATGCATTTCAAACTGAATGCTTCATCTCGCTATATGTTCTGTGCTTCAATATAATTTCTTGCGCTGTCCTTTGGTGGTCCCAGTGGTTGCATCTTGTCAGCCCTCACCAAATTTCAGCTATGTTTCAGTGTCATCTTGATTTTTTTTTTCTGTTTGCTCCTAGGTTGCACCAATGGTTGCGCAGAAAAAATATGGATATCCCTTCTGATGCTGATAATGGACCAACAAATGCTCTAAGATGCCCCCATGGATGTCTTCTTCCAGAGCATGCTCAAGGGGCAAAGCGGGTATCTGTGCTAGAGAGCCTCTGGTTATTTCTCCTTGAAACCATCAGCTGTTTAGTTTATTTATGAAATCAATGGTATAGTTGATACCTGATGTTAGTTTGCTGCTCAACTAGCTATGAGTCATGTGGTAATAGATAATACTGCTGATTGGGAGAATAGCTCATTTGTAATCTGAAACTTTCAGTTATGAATTTTTGTTTAGGAAATAAATTCCGTTTGTTAAGCTGCCATAACATGGCCAATAATAGGATAAAAACCTGCCATTTTGTTGTGCTTGCCTTGCGAGTTTGAACTTGCCATTTTTCTGTTCAATTGACTTGGTCAATACGGCAACATGCTATTAATAAGGAGACCTGGATGAAATGTTTTCCTTGTCAATTGAACAGCCACATGCTATTGTTGTTTGGATGATAATTTACCCCCAATTTCCTGAATCTTGCACTTCATTGGAATCATTTAGATTTAGTGTTCAAACTGCTGGAGTGCTAGTTGTGATCAAAATTGAACCTAAAATGTCCTTTCTGTTACTTGCTTGTGACATTTTAATTCTCCATTAAACATTTGTAGTTGAGTGTGCAGATGAGTTTATTATTTGAACATGGCCTTGCTTTGGAATATTGTTAATATTGACCACTGACCAGTACAGTTTTTTATGCTTGCTCTAATACTCTTCTTTCCCTTTCTGCTCTGCAGATGGAAAGAATTTTGTAGAACAGTGGCTTTCTTCTCTTCAGAGCTGATGTGTTCAGATCTACTCTAGCTAGGTACTTTTTCAGTCTAAGCTCTAATTTATATATGTTAGGAATAAGTAATATTCAGACATTAAGAAATGATTAGCATCAGTTTTTTAATGTACCATACGTCTTTCCTGTTTTTTGTGCAAATTTAAAGGCAAATTTAATGATTAGCATTCTCAATATTTTTTGTGCAAGTACAATACTGATACTTGTTAGTAGTAAATAATTTAATTTGAATGAGTTAACTGACTACTCTTTTTTAAGAACTATGTTTGCCTGCTTTATTAAGAGATCCAAGGGGTTAATATTTACTATGCTTTATTGTAGATGCTTTCTTTGCATTGTGGAAGTGTGAAGACTTGGGTGCTTTGTCACTTTGCCATCCCCCTTCAATTCCCCAAGCATCAACCTTCCATGACATTGCAGAGTTCTCAGGTAGTCACTTGGCTCCTCATTGCCTATGGTAATATGGTTATTTCACTTATATGATAGTTATTAGAAACAATTATTAGAAAAAATATAGGGCCCCAACTTCGCGAACTACTTAACTGGCCGCGTCCACTGCCAATTGAGGAGGAAAGAGTCCGCCTTCTTCATGAGGTACTATTCTTGTCATGTATATATTGTATTGAAGTATTGAACTTCAAAACTTATCACTGTGTTCTGGTCATGCAAATTTGGATATTTTGTCACTTATCTACTTCTACAATTCCTCCAAATCTCTTCAATGGAAATTAGGCAATAGCATCCCACTTAATTTGAGATCTTTAGCTTGTTGATATAGCTTAATAGCTCTAGTTCTATGTCGCTAGAACTGACCAGCTGTCATGATATATGTCAGCATCTAAATAATTGTCTTACCAGCAATTTCTTGTTCTCTTCTAAACCATATTACTGTTTTGGCATTTGCATTAAGGTTGGTCTAGAACTTGAAAGAAGTTTTGGTGGCAAGGCTGCTAATATGGTGAACTCTGCTGGAAACTCTGCTGCATCTCTAATTGAACTTATTACCAGTCATTTTCCTGGTAAACCTTCCACTATGCTTATCTCTTACCCGTCACTAGGCATATATATTTGGTTTTGGTCAGCCATTCCTTGGTCTTAGCTTATTTCTTTTGGTGCACATGCTTGAGTGAAAGTGCCGATGCAGCTTTGGAATTAATCAGGACAGTAACTACCGATGGTCTAAGCTGCGACAATGTTACTGCTGACTTCCGATATAGCTTTGGAATATTTGGACATTTTATGTTCTTTCTCGTAGATATTTCAATGTAAACTATAGCTTGCTGAAAATTTCTCGTACATATTTTCTGTGAATTTTCTATGATTTTTGTGAATTTTCTGTGAATAAAACAGGGTGACCCTGTTTTTTTTTTATTAAAAAAATATGTAATTTCGTCGGCCAAAACCGACGAAATTAATGGTTTTGGCCGACGAAATTAATAGCCACGTCATCCAGATCAAAACCGAGCTTCCCGTATTTTTTGGATGACGTGGCGAATACTTTCGTCGGCCCAGGCCGACGAAATTAAGTGCCACGTCAGCTTTCCGTCGCCCACGCGGCGCATCGGGATTGTAATTTCGTCGGCTTCCGAAACCGACGAAAATACTGTAATTTCGTCGGCAACCGACGAAAAGTGAAGTAATTTCGTCCGTAATATTTCGTCGGCCTAATTTCGTCAGCAAACCGATGAAATTAAGTCAATTTCGTCGGTTTTGCCCTTATTTTCGTCGGTTTGTGGCCGACGAAATTATATCGGTTTACTGTAGTGCAGCTTGAGCTCGTGCTCCGGGTGCGTGGTGTGGGAGATCACAGCCGGAGGATCCTCGAAGAGCTTAGTCATGGCTAATTTGCTAACTATCTTTAATTTGTGATTCTGCCAACAAAGTCCAAGAACTAATCGACGGGCACCTGTTCTTCAAGATCGCCAAGCAACGGACGTAAGTAGTATATCTTTAAGATCTTGCAAGCAAAACAACTATAAACAAGACAGTCGTAGAGCAAGAGAAGAATACTCTCGAGTCTCGACTGTTCTTCAATGCAGTAGTGGAAGTCCAGGCTGATTAGGGCAAGAAGGTAGCAGCTAACTTTACTTAGATGCTAACAAAGTACGACTATTTTTATAGGCTTCAACAAGGCCAGAATCGTCTAAAAAAATGGCCAAGTGTCTAAAAAAACAACGCCAAGTTAAAGTTTTTTCTTCTAGGACAAGCATATTTGACAAATTCCTTAACCTAATGTTACATATGTCCAGCTTCGTTTTAATTTCAGCTACAGATGTAATTTCGGCGAAATTACTAAGTCGACGCGCTTGCTGCTGGATACTGAATACTATCAACAAAGTCGTTCTTCCATGTAAGTAGGGCGTACAGATCGGCTTGTCTGGCACAAGCGACAAGCCGACAAAGATCAGTAATCATTAATCAACGACTTCTAGTATGCTTTATGTTAATAGTTAGGACTTAGGACTGAATCCGTGTCTCCATGCGTATAAATATATAATATACCTGCCTTGACCTTTGTTTTCTGTTTCAATATATAATTATCCTCGATTTTCTTTTGGACACAAGCTAGGGGTGATACCTCTGCTACAACTCTAGAATCAAGGTGTAGAGGTGGCCAAATGGGCCGGATCCGGACTAACAAGGCCGAACCGGGCAGGCCCGCACTGTTCACCAAACCGGGCCAGCACGGTTCGGTTCACCGAACCGAACTTGGGCCGAGGCCTCGGCCCGTCGGGCCTGCCCGGTTCGGTTCGTATAGTGATGGGCCGGCCCGGTTCGGTTCGTCAATGTAGCATATTTATTTAATTAAATATATTTATTTATATATATATTTCTAATGATATATAATGTATTTGCGCAATTTATAGTGTATATTTGTGAAATATAGTGGTTTTTAAATTTATTTAGATATTTTAAATCAAAATGAACCAGCCCATATAAAACCGGGCCAGCCCGGTTCGGTTTGGTTATTATGCGAACCGAACCTGGGCCGAGACCCAGGCCCATTGGCCCGGTTCGCATAGTAACCGAACCAAACGGGCCCGAACCGGGCCGGCCCGTTGGCCAGGTCTGGCAAGATGATCGAGATGTTTAAACAATTTTCGGCAAAAGCCTACAGCTAGGTACTAGTCTCTGCACTACAGGCACAAGGCAAGGCAATGTGCTAAGCACGACTGTTTCTTCGAATTAGGTTAATTGTTAACTATCTTATTTGCTTATAAACTGAATTTTCAATGCTTTTCGCTGATCAAGATAGCTCGGAAAATTGAGCCCGCTTTGTTTAACTTCTTTTTTAATAGCTTTTGGAGGCACCTTGGAGATAAAAAACAGACCACAAAAACCAAAACATTTTACTTTTTTATTTAGAGAATAATAGATAAAATAAAAAGATAAGCTAAACATGACATTGTAACAGGCTTGCTTCATTCCTATTGTCAGGTCCCATTTTTCTATATCTGTTGGAACAAATCACTCCTACGAACATCTGTTAGATCCAAAGGACAGGTTGTCACTGCCCACACAAAGTTTGCCAAAGAGCAGCCGAAGCAAAAAGTGATCGACCATTTCCGGTCCTCCGCTCCGATCCATCCTCTTTTGGCATGTTAGCTTGTGTTCACTACTACAGAAAACGTCATCACTTACGGTTCGGAAACGTCATCACTGATGGTTTGAAACCGCTATCACTAGCGTTTTTTGAACCGCCAGTGATTAAGGCCTAGTTCTCTACAACTTTTCTTATTTGACTTAATTATCTTCTAACTTCGAGAGCTTTCCGAAGTGGACTCAAGAGTCGGGTCCCCACTATTTGATTTGTTTTTAGAGAGTTTTTAGACACGCCTTCAAGATAGAAAAACGGATTGAAAAAACTAAATTATTTATATGTTAAACAAAAATAAATAAATAAATAAATAAATAAATAAATAAATAAATAAGTAGATAAGTTAAATAAGTCAAATAATTTGTAGAGAACTGGGCCTAAGTGATGACGGTTATAGAACCACCAGTGATGACTATTATCACTAGCGGTTCTCTAACCCAACCGCTAGTGATATGTTTATTACCACTAACAGTTCGATACCAGAACCGATAGTATCACCGACGGTTCTGTGAATAAACCGCCGGTGGTACGTTTCATACATGAACCGTGCGCTAGTGTGAATTTCTCGTTCATCTTCTCCGCACGACAAATCAAAATCTGCTATATTTTGTGTCGATTCATAAAACGATACTAATGATAATTTGGAATAGGCGCTAATGACACATTTGATCCATCTAATTTTATCTGCTCGTCTCACAGTTTCAATAAAGAACAATCTTCTCGTAAGTTATTCCAATGTTAAAAAAAATTTCTTACAAAGACATGATGTTCTCAATTTTGCATAAGCCTAGGCCTTAAGTGCATGCTTATTGCTAGCCTAGGCCCTAATCTTGTTGCTCGTGCAGAGGATACTAGTTTTTTGTTGAGTAAAATGCACCGGTGGCCCTCGAACTTGGCAGAGGGTGTCATCCCGGTCTCCGAACTTAGAAAACCAGCTATTCGGGTCCCTGAACTTGGCACGGGGTGTCATCCCGGTCCTCGAACTCAGAAACCAGCTATTCGGGTCCCTGAACTTGGCACGGGGTGTTATCTAGGTCCCTAAACTTGGCAGGGGGTGTCATCCAGGTCCCCAAACTAAAAAAAAATTAGAAAAAATGTAAAAAAAAATAAGAAAAAACATATAAATTTTCGAAAGTCATTATGATCATTTTAAAAATGTAAAAAACATATAAACAAGCAGCTTCGTTATTGACCTGACGTTGCGCGGTCTCCTTACTCACCCAAGTCCCAACCATGCATTCGTCAGTGCTCAGTACGTCAGCTCTTGATGGAGATTATTAGTAATTTATGATTCATGTTTAACAATATTTATGCTATGTTAGACCAATTAAAACATTCTGTCTTCCACTCGAAATAATATATAGCTGCTTGGAAATGTTTCCGTCCACAAGTACGTAACTAGACTTTGACCTAACTAAAGCTAATGACGACTACGTAGCTTTCCGTAGTATTTGTTAATTAGTGCCTTCTTCACATTATGGACAATTAGTGTTTCTTTGGTCGTTTGGGGCGCAACCATAGTACTCCCTTCAATTCCATAATACTCGATGTTTTAGGTTTGCTCTATGTCAAAGTTTTAAAACTTTTTATATAAAAATCTTTTAAACTATTTGGATTGTGTATATAAAAACCGTATATATAAATTCGTCTTGAAAAATACTTTCACAATATCATATTTTCGTGGATTTTATAGATATATTTTATTAGTAATTGATGGTCAAAGTTATATTTCGAAGACTATTTCAGTGTGTAAAATGACAAGTATTATGGAACTGAAGGGAGTACCTTTGAGAATGAGAATCGAAGAAACCAAGGTCAAGCTGTGAGCCGGCCTGTGCCCGAGCATTTCGAGGATCACACGGCCCGGCAGAGATATCGGTCCGGCCACCCTGCCCACCCTTGCCCCTAGCCAAAGTTTGGTAATGGGCAGCTGAAGAACATGTCACCCGATCCGCCGATCGTTTCCAGGCGACAAGAAATGACAAGATTTTAACCCCCACTCGATCCACTTTGGTCAAATTATCTTATGTTAAAATGTAGTTTTGGACTACCAACTTACAGAATGATTAGGGAGGGTATATACTTACCCCCTAGATTTCAACAAGGAAAGAAAACTTTCAATTAGTTATTGTTGGCTCAGGATCTACTTTTACGTGCAATACCAAAGCAACGAAGAGCTTTTGATGAGCGCGTCAAATATGGATGAAATATGAAGGATCGAAGGTGCTAATCACCCCCTAATCTGATATCTAATATACTCGATCAGCAGAACTAATTAAACATAAACAATAATTAATTAAGATCACAAGCAAATCAATATGAATATTAAGCCCAGAACGCGAAAAATCGCATACCAAATGAAACCCATCTTCTTTATTGATCCAATCAGTACATGGTTCCTTTATATTGAAACACAAATTCCCTCAAAATCACCTCCAATCTCTCTCTAATCACTCCAAACTCCTCTATAATTTTCGCTAATTTTGTAGCCGTCATAAACCTTGAAAAACCCTAAAAACTGCTTAATCCCGAGACCCCTCGTATCAATTTCTAGTATCTACTAATTTAAAGCTTATTGGTCGTGGTGGTAGTGCAATCTGGACCTTCCGATCCACGATCAACGACTCACAGCAACGGACCCTCACTCCCAACACAGCCCTCTCTCTCTCTCTCTCTCTCTCTCTCTCCCGCCGCTCCCCTCTACCTCCGCCGCCCCTACCTCTCTCCCGCCACACACCCAGCCGCCGCCCCCGCCTGCTTGACCTCCTCCTCCCCCGCAGTCGTCACGCCTCCATGTTTTCCCCTCTCCCGTCGTCGCCTTCTTCTCCCGTCGTCGCCGCTTTCTTCAAGCAAATCTGTTGCCGCTCGCCGCCGCTGGGTCCGCCTCTTCCCTGGCCGACGCCACCTCCATCTTCCTCACGCTGCATCCCATCCCTTCCACGATCGGGTGTATGGATCCAGCGTCGGCGGGCCTCGAGGTGGCCAGATCCGTCGTAGACAGGCCCCGAGACGCCACTAACCTAACTGCCCCCATCCCTCCCAGTGTCACCTTCCTCAACTCAAGGTGGCGTGACATTCCCTGGAAGATCCCACTGTCATACCGGCAGAGTCCTCAGATCTGAAGGTAAGCTACCTGCAACCCCTACTCTTGTACTCTCTCCCCCATGGACTATGTAAAATCCTAGAAAATTATGTTGAAAAATGAGTTTGATTCATCTCCGGTGTATGGAAATGCATAGGATTTTGCTAGCCCTGGATTTATGTCATTGCCTAGAACTAGATTCATCCTAATTTGTGCTAGCTGTTTTTTCTGATGAACAAATTTGTCTATGACGCAATGATGAACACATGTCTTCTTTATTCACATATGAAAAATTTCCCCTTTTTGTTGGCTGGTGTTGCTTGTGCATCGAGGAAAAGAGTTTGATTCATTTCCAGTGTATCGAAATGTGTAGGATGTTGCCTAGCCCTGGATTTTTTTATTGCCTATAACTACACTCATCCTAATTTGTGCTAGCTATTTTTTTTTTTGCTGATGAACACATCTGTCGATGGCATAATTATGAACACATGTCTTCTTTGTTTGGATATGAAAATTTCCCCTTTCTTATTAGCTGGTGCTGCTATATTTTTACAATATAAAACAGGTGCTCATACTATTTCTTGCAGATAGACTGAACTAATTTGTTTTTAAAAAAAATCTAGGAGCATATGTTCTTTTCATTCAGTCCAGTTCTTGCTACAGCATGGATTTCTTATGAATTGGATATGGAACTGATTGTCCTGGTGCCACTAACTTTGAGTCAACCACAGGGCAACTGTAGTGGTAAAGATTGAAATGGTAAGATAAACATGATGTATTACCAGGCTACTTGATATTCTGCTAGCTATTAGCTTTGGATTTGTGAGTCCTTCATTCCTGGTGAAAATTAGCTGACCTGTACTGTATTGCACTAGCACATCCACTTTGCCATCTTTTCAGTTAATATATATGTGTTCTGCTCTTTATGTTAGTCCACCGTGAAATGAGAACACTAATCATGGCGTTGTTTACATGCTTGATTATCTCATTCGAAGATCGCCTGCATATAACCTTTGAGGTGCATGCCCAAACCAGTGAGCACCTTATTTAGAATTTTGCTTTTGCTCTTAATTAGGTTTTTAGAGCGGTTACTACCTGTGCATGGTCACTTGTGCAAGTCACTTCTGTATTCAACACCATAACATATATGCTTGATGTTCATGTGCTTCCTCTGTTTACATCTGCGCTTACACGTTCTTGCTTTGACTGCAGCCTTCTATTCCAAGTTGATAGTTCTGAAAATTTTAGGATATGGTTTCTGTTTGATAATTTATACTGTAGCTACTACCTGAGATGATGGATGAAGAGAAAGGTGATTTTGTTGACCTTGTACCTGTAGTCAATGAGGTTAGTATCACCCTCTATTATTTTTCCCTCTGTCTGTAACAGGTCTATTAAATTTTGCATTCTGTTGTATGCAATGTGTTGTATTAGACTATACACTCAGCTGTAAGTATTTTCCCCTATTGTTTTGCCTAAGGTCTACATCGGCTTTTGGTTTTGCAATGTACTCCCAGTATGGAGTTATACCTTTCCATGATACTACTGCATGGTGATGGCATGTCCTATACTTGCTTAGAATAATTATTTTTTATGTATTTAGGTTTCTCATTTGATCTACTTTTTTTTTTGGTTCCCTGTACTAAATTTGTAGTACAATTTAGTAGCTTCTCTTTTGTTATAAAATGGTCAATTTTACATTAGAAAATTGGATCTCGATATTTTTGAAATGACGTAATTTTCTGCAGGTTATCATGAACCAAAAGGAGGAATATGACATGCTCAAGCTGCGAATTCCAAATAGTAGAACTGACTATCTGAAATTATCCAGCAATGATGTACCTCAGGTAAAATTTATTTGTAAAAGGGATGGGAGTCCTCAAAAAACATTATAGAATGAGTACATAGTAAGGAGGTGCCAATGATAGAAACATGAAATCACAGTGGATGCTTTAACTCTAAAACTTGTTAAAACCATTCACACAATTATGGCTAATGTATTATGTCATATCATCTACCACCAATGAGTAATGGCATGAAAATTTCTAGGCTAATCTGTGTTCATGATTATAAATTCACTGCAACAGATCTGCATAGGAGATGACATAGATGATAAACAACAACAGAGGGCACCCAAAGAAACGGTCTTTATTCTTACATCACAGCTTCCTTTAAAGAAGACACGCAAGGATTGCACTTACTTATGTAACCCAGCAATGAAGATCCCAGAAATAATGCAGAACGTCCACACCTGTGAGGTAATGAAAAATACAATTTTATTACTTTTTTTGTACGCTGTGAGCTAAGGAAAATGGTATCATATGATACACCCATATGATACACACAAACTTCTTCACCAAGCATAAAATAGATAATGTGATTAAAATTGACATATCTCACACTACTGGTTCAACAAACAGAATTGGCTGCCAAGAAGGGTGATGAGTGCATGGCGCACTGCTAGAATAGTGCATGCTCTGGAAGGTTGGGACATGCATGAGTGCGGAGATGATATGATGGACACCGAAAAGACATGGTTGGCAGCTATTAAGCATGGATTTATTCCTCTGACAAAAGCTTGATTCTTTTGAATCTTGGTAGATGCCTTTAAATATTCCATCTTATTCAACAATGATGCAGACTTAAAGTTTCAGGTTACGAGTATCCAATATGCTTATTAGATCGCTTGCCTTATTGAGCAAGTTTGTACTGTTATGTCCTAAAACAGGAAGAATAAACGGGTAGAAAACCTAGCTAAGTCACCCAGTTGCATTGACAGCTACCTAGCTGTACTGTAATAGCTAAATTATCGAGTTGTGTGTGTGTGATGTATGAATGATTAACTTCCTTGGCATACTAAGGTTCACTATAAAATTGTCAACCCATGTATCAGTGATCTTCAAAGGGAATAAGGAACAAAGAGTACATAACCAGGAATCGAGGTAAGCAATTCAAATTAGAGAGAGCAACAGAATTCTTTCCATTAGAACTCAAGGTGATCCATGAATTCTGCTGGTCCCCTGATTTCCCTCTACTTTTATGGTCCCGGTAAATTTGAGTAGAAATTGTGTTCAGTCTTGCTTCTTGCAAACTGCCACAGCCATTTCTCATTTCTTCTTGTTTACCCTTTTATCCGTGAAGAAAAACCCCACAACTATTTGTGTTAAACTCCATGCTAAACTTAAAATGAACAAAGAAGTCTAGATCCAATGACATATCAAAAGAGTATCAGTCTGAAGTGATCACTGATCACCATTCACCACAGAAGACCATAGCAAGATACTAACAGTCCCTACAATAATATGCATAATTTGCAGAATTCCCGCACGAGCACCAAATCAATAATATTCCCCAATGCTCCAACCTCCCAGATACCTCACAGGATTGTACTGGAGCACAGGAGCCACTTCAATAGGCGTTGTTATAAGTTTTATAATGAACAAGCCAACCTAGTTTGATTTGGTTTGGTTTAACGTACTGCAACATTTGTTTTATCATACTGCAAAAGCGTGCAACATTTATTTTATAATACTGCAAAAACAGGGAATAAATCGGAGGTCCTATTTAAAGTGAAATCTTATTTTCTATTTAAGCAATGTTCGGCCAAGATATCACTGAGTGACATACTATAGTGGCTCGGCAAACCTGTAAATAAGGCTGACGAGAGAAGAAAGCAGCGACGGGGGGGGGGGGGCGCCCCCCCCCCCCCCCGCCCCCAGTTCCTGAGGATGGCCGGCGTTGATTCACCCTATACCCGCTCTGGGGCGTCGATACGACGAAGAAAGGAGGGTGGCGGTACCGTGGAAAACGAACGGTGGGATGTGGCCGGCCTAGCCCTGGCGGCGCTGCTAGTTGGCCACATTGACCTCGACAAGACGGGCGCCGGCGCCGGAGAGGCATCCGGCGATCGGCACGACGTGGTACGGTGGACCATGGGGAGCCGGAGATATCCCATGATGTTTTTGCAGCGTGGAGGATGGATGATGGATCCATATGACCTCATATCCCATGTTTTCATGGAAATAATTGTGGGGTAGGACAGAGTTTCGTTTTCGTCTCTGCTGGAAATGGACCTTGCCTCCATTATTGTTGGCCTTTGATTTTCGGTTTAATCCTTGCTTTTTTTACCACACAAACCGATTCTCATTTATTCATAATATTGGTTTACAAGGAAATCAGGGGGCTTAACAAACCACGCCTGCGAACAACAAATTTAGCACAATCATAAGCTTCAGAGTTAAATTTCCTGCCCTCAAACACCAAAGAGAAGCTACGATTACAACGGAGAAAACGTTTAATGTCCAGGACATATGCACGGTCTAGAGAGAGAGTTTCTTCATTGGAGTTTACTGCTTCAATAAGATTCAGGCAATCCGAAGTGAATTCCACACTTTGGAGGCCCTGTTTTTGAGCAAAAAACATAGTATTCCTGCAGTTCCACGCTTCAACAGTTTGAGGATCTATTAAACCCTCCATGCATTGGGCTCCAGCAGTAAGAAAGGTCCCCAACTTGTTCCTCATCACCCAACCACAACCAGCAATACGAGATTGTAAATTGAGCGCCCCATTCACATTGCACTTAATAGCATGATTACGCGGGGTATCCACTGATTCGAACTGGGAGACACTAGGCCTTGGACTGTGGGATGAGCTCTTTTTCTGGAGGCATATAGCATCTCAAGTTCTCTGTAGAGGTACATAACTTTGTGGAAGATGGCCAAAGGATCCTCCATAAGATTGTCATGAACTTTCCTATTGCGGCTCCCCCACAACACCCAACAAGCAAACACGATTTTGCACATGCTGGTCTCATTGTCCATCCTTAGGATTTTGCACACCCAATCCTTAACTTGCCTTTCTATAGGTGGAGGGGCCACTTCCTCATTCACCAACATGAATTTCCACAGCTCCTGAGCTAAAGGACAGCAGAAGAAAATGTGTGCCCAATTCTCCAAACTTTTGTCACACATGGGGCAATTTGGTCTAACCTGAATTTTCCTCTTGATGAGGTTTTCTTTTGTCGGAAGGGCATTATAATAGAGTCTCCAAAAGAACCATTAAACTTTTGATGGAATAGACAGTTTCGAGAGCTTCTTGAGATGCAATCTTTTCATATCTGCTTTAGAGTTTTCCCCCTATCTATTCAATCTAGTGTTTGAGGATAATCTGCTCATGGTCATGGACCTATACAAGCTCTTGACTGAAAAGTGACCTTTCTTCTCAACACTCCAAGACCACACGTCAGTGCCCCCTTCAAGATTGATAGGAATCTCCAGAAGAACAGAATATCAATCTCATTGAAATTTACCTAAAGACACTTCATGTCCCACTCGTCATTCTCCTCATTAATAAGGCTGGACACATACATTGGGGGGGTCTAAAGTTTTAGCAGGGTAGGGGGTTCTTCGCCATGATCTGTTCAACCACGGGTCTTTCTAGATATTTGTGTTACACCCCGAGCTGATTCGTTTAGTGAGTCCTACCTCGAGAGCCTCCCTTCCGTGCAGGGTGCTGCTCCATATCCGAGATGGCCTTTTGCCAAGTTTTGCTTCTAGAAAATCACTTCTGAGGAAATATTTGGCCTGCAGCACCCTAGCACAAAGACTTTTAGGTATGGTGAGGACCCTCCATGCTTGTTAGCCAATAAGCTAGTGTTGAACATCCTCATATCCCTGAATCCAAGCCCACCAAGGTATTTTGGTTGAGTAGCAGTCTCCCAAGCAACCCAGTTAATTCCTTTCCTCCCCGAGTCCCTTCCCCACAGAAACCTTCTAAGCATTTGCTCCAACTGTCTGCATAAGGTCTTCGACAATAAGAAACAACTCATTTGATATGTTGGGATGGCTTGCGCTACAGCTTTTATCATAATCTCTTTCCCACCAACTGACAGGCATTTTGATTGCCAATGTTGGGTGTTATGCCACAGCTTGTCCTTGATGTTTGCAAAGCAGTCATCGGTCATTCTACCATGGGGCATTGGTAATCCCAGATACTTCTCGTTGTTAATCTCATTGTGAATTTGTAAAGCATTTTTAATGTCTTCTTTGATTTGGCCCTCAGTACCTGCACTGAACCAGATTACTGATTTGTTTTCATTGATTTTCTAACACGAGCCCATGCAGTATTGATTCGGCACACCCCTCAACTTGAAAGCTTGGTCTTTCTTTGCCTTGAATAAAATCAGAGCATCATCAGCAAAGAACAGATGATTGATCGAGGGGCCACCCCTTCCCATGGAGAGGCCTTCAATCTTTACTCCTCTACTCGATCTATGCAGCAAATTCGAGAGATCTTGCATGCCTAGGATGAACAGATAGGGAGGGAGAGGGTCCCCCTGTCTAAGTCCCCTTGACGGCTTGAATTCAGGAAGCATGCTACCATTAAGCAGGACCGCGTAAGAGACAGATCTGACACAGTTCATCACTTTGGCCACCCACTCTTGCTTGAACCCCATCTTGATAAGAATCTCCTCCAAAGAGGGCCACTCTACTTTGTCATAAGCTTTTCCCATATCTAGCTTCAGGGCACAAAATTTCTTCTTGAGTCTAGCATTCTTCATGTGGTGGATGCTTTCGTGGGGTATTATTGCATTGTCTGTTATTAATCTCTTAGATAAGAATGCAGACTATTCTTTAGAAATTATCTTCGAAAGAATTTCTTTCATTCTGTTCGTGTAAACTTTCGCCACAATTTTGTATATGACATTATAGAGGCTAATGGGTCTGTAGTTTGTTAAAGACTCAGGATTTGGTATCTTTGGGATTAAAACAATGAGCGTCTTGTTGATTTCTTTAGGAATGGTACCATCCTCAAGCATGCTTCTCATAGCCTTAAGAACATCAGACCCGCAGTGGTTCCAGTATCTTTGGTGGAAGTGTGCTTGGAATCCATCAGCACCAGGGGCCTTTAGAGGGTGCATCTGGAATAATGCCTTCCTGATCTCTTCATCAGAGTAAGGTCTGGTTAACAGCTCGTTCATCTCCTGGGTTACCACCTTTTGAGTGGCACCCAAGATAGCATCCGACCCTGATAAGCCTTCTGATGTGTATAGCTTGGAGAAGAAATTGACAATTTCCTCCCCCATGGCCTCTTCATTGTAGACCTTCGTCCCATCAGTCAAATTGAGAAATCTGATTTTGTTCCTCGACTTTCTCATGGATGCACAATGGAGAAAAAAAGAGGTGTTCTTATCTCCTTCAGCTATCCACTTCACTCTAGACCTTTGATGCCACATTATCTCTTCTTTCTTGTGGAGGTCCATGATCTTACATTGGATTTCTTTCTCTTCCCTCGAGGGGTCTGCATTACCTCTACTATTTCTATGCATCTCGAGCTCTGACTGCAACAAGTTAGCTTCCTTTCTAATCTTGCCCACTATTATATTATCCCACCTCTTAAGCGCAACCTGCAGTCTTGCAATGTTTTGCTGGATATCAACTGCGCTACGACATTCTCCAAGAGTGGCCCACTCCTCTTCCATGAACTTATCAAATCCTTCATAGGTGTGGGCGTATCTGAAAGGCCGATGAGCCCTGCTCTTACCTCTCTCCCTGGTATCCCAAGAGCATATCAAGGCACAATGGTCCGAAGACACCATGGCATAGTGCTCTATTTTAGCCCATTCAAAAATCTTCGACCATGCCTCATCAGCAAGGGCTCTGTCCAACCTGCACTTGATATTTGAGTCGGTGGGTTTTCTATTCTCCCAAGTCCAGCTTGGACCAATGTAGCCAAGATCTCTTAGTTCACAGAAGTCCATGCAGTCTCTAAAAGCTTCCATCTATCTTTGAGCTCTTCTAGCGCACCCCAACTTGCTCATGCTGATACAATATTTCGTTGAAGTCTCCGACACATAGCCATGGGTTGCTACAACCTTGCTTCAGGTGTTTTAGCAAATTCCACGTTCGCTCTCTGTGAGCAGTTTCGGCCTCACCATAGATGCAAATTAGCCTCCATGTAGGTTTGCCCACTGCAGCCACCTCTGCTTCAATATGGTACTGAGTGTAGGACCGAATTGTTACCTCCACTGCGTCTTTAAAGAACAACCCCAATCCTCCACTTCTCCCGTTGTTATCAACTGCAAAACAATTATCAAATCCCAATCTGCTTTTTAAGTTTCGAACTCTTCTTGCTCTGATTTGGGTATCACACATGAACACGACATTCGGTGACACTTTCTTCATCAAATTGTGAAGCTCACCTACTGCCCCTGGGTTCCCAAGCCCACCACAGTTGAGGCTAATAAGTTTCATTTTGATCGGTAACCCTCCCCTTCGAGGGCCGCCGCTCCCAGGGTGTTTTGTGGCCTGCTTTTCTTCTCCACTATGCCTGCTTTTCTTCTCCACCATGCTCTGTTCCTGCTCGACACAGATGGTTTCTTCCCCTGACTGTTCCGCCATTGACTTTCTTTTTTTCTCTTTCCCTTCCAGCATCAAAATGTTTGTTTGCTCCTTGGTTCTTTCTCTGCGCTTCCAGGTTTTGCCTCCTCCATTCACTTTCTTGGGGTTATACTCACCATCCTGACCACTTCCACATAGTATGTTCTTAATGGTGTTTTCTTCCCTCCCACCCTCCCGCGGGCTGATCTAATTCTCGTTTAGTCTAGTGGTCTCGACTTCCATCCTGTTCTCCCAGCTAACCATCTTATAAATTCCACTCTCCTCCAGTTCATTGTCCAACCTTCTCGCTACTTCTTTGATCCTTCTATCTTCATTCCTTAGCTTAATTGGGCTGGTAACTTCCACTTCTCGGCACTCTGATGATTGTCCCCCTTTTTTGCTTCGCTTATATGCTGAAGAGCTAAATGAAGAGTGGCCCGAGTTGTTAGAGGAGAAATTCCCAGACCTGTAGAATTCCTTTGTTCTATCCCTCTCCGGTGAGGCCCTCAGTCACTCCCCATACTACAGCTCCTCCTCACCCTTCTCTTCATTTGAGCAGTACTTATCTTCATGCCCAATTAAACCGCATTTGAAACAGAAGTGAGAGATTTTCTCATAGGTTATGGGGAACCATTCAGCCTTCTCATTTTCAATGACTGACATCATGATAGCTCGTCTGAGAGGTTCATTGACATCCAACAAAACTTGTAACCTCAGATAGGAGCCCCACCCATTGCCATCAGTGTCGGTCTCCACCTTAATCAGCTCCCAATACTTCTTATCTATCTTCTCCCCAACCTCCTGGTTCATGCACCCGAATGGGAGGCCGTAGAGTCTAACCTAGATTTTCATTTTGTTGAACTGTAAATCCTCTATCTTGTGGGTAACATCATAGGGAACCAGAATAATTGCTTGATTATGGAAGTTCCATGGGCCCCCCGAGATCACACTATCATAGTCTTCTTGGTTCATCAACTTAATCAGAATCAAATTCCTTTCCAAAAGTTTACACTCCATCCCCTTTCTCAGACTCCAAGCAAATTCCATGGCCTTGATAAAACCCCTCATGTTTATGGATCTAGTGCTCAGGACTTTACCAATCAGCACGAAAGGCGAATCAAGCTGTAGATCTTCCTTCTTCAAGTTAAGGGAAAACTCCTCCGCTGCCCCCCTAGACAGATCCAAGGAGTTTAGCTTCCGAGCGAGCCCCTCTCTGTCTTCCACCGTCTGCCTCTTTTCTAGATTCACCCACTTAATCCCACTTGCCCTCACATCGTGCGCCTCCTTTGCGCTCTTTCCTGGTGAGCCTCTAACCATGGCTAGCCAAGGGTGGGTAACAAGGCCAGGCTTGCCCCTTAATCGCACCGAACCAGACCAGGAGAGAACTCACACGAGGAGATGTAACATCCCAAATTTTTAAAAACCAATTTGACACGTTAATAATTTTCTTAAAATGCATAAATTAAAGATATTAAAATATTTAATGTGGAAAACATCATGGCATCATCATTGCATGCATCATCTTTGAAATAAAATTTATGCATTAAAGATCCAAAATGAGTCCTTTTGGCAAAATGTAATATCTTATTTATTGTTTAAATATTTTCATAGCTAAAGCAAAGCTCTAAAGTATTTTAAAGGGAGAAAATATTTTGAAGTCTCAATTTCAGTGGGCTTCTCGTCCCATTCTCTTTTCCCTCTCTTCTTTCTTTTCCTCCTCCCTTTCGCTTGGGCCGCCGGCACCTCCTTCCTCGGCCCATCTCCTCGCAACCCAACCCTCCCGCACGCGCGCCCCCCTCGCTCGCTGACGCATGGGTCCCGTCGGTCAGCCGTTCGCCCCACGCCCGTTGCTTCCGCTCACTCGCTGCCATGTGGGCCCGTTTGGACAGCCGCACCGTCGTCTTCCTCCTCTCTCTCTCTGCTCCTCTCTGTTTCTCTCTGCTTCTCTCCCCTTCTCCCTCCGATTCCCCTTTTCGCACGTGAGCCCATTCTCCTCTACTCGTCACCTCCCTCGCTGTTCCTCGCTGACCCTTTTTTCCTCTGCGTCATCCGTCTTGTCGCCGGCCATGCCGTGGGGACGCCATCGCTTCTCCGTCCTCTCCACCATGCCACCTCCCCGGAGCTCGCGCCGGAGTTGCCGACCTACCTCGCGCCCCGCCTTAACTCCCCGAAGCCTCGCCGCTCACCTATAAAATGGGCACTGCTCCGCTTTGCACTTCTCCCGGCCGCCACCTCTTTTCCCTTCCAGGACCGGTGAGCGTCCCAATTCCGCCGCCGCATTCCTCTTCTAAGCCCTGCATTTCAGCCTTTGCACTCCTCCCGGCCTCCACCTCTTTTCCCTTCCAGGAACGTGCGTCGGAGGAGTGGAGCTGTTCGGTCCGAGCGCGTCGCCGGAGCCCGTGTCCCCGTTGCCGTCGCAATTCCACCGCCGCGCCGCCCCTCTCTCCCCGGCGAGCGTGAAGGTAGTCTCCCCTACCCTCCTCCTTGCTTCCGTCCGATTGAACCGAGCCCTGGTCAAGCACCTCGCCGGCGCTACGGTGACCGTGTGCCGCCGCCACCGTACTCAGCCGCGCTGCTCTCCCCGTCCATCTCCTGTGCCGCCGAAACCACCATTGAATCTGCATTGGTGCCCTTGTGCTCCCCGCACGCCCAATCGGGCGCGGGCAACCGGAGTCGCCTTCGCCGCTCGTTCCCTGCCGCCGCCGCCGCCGAAGCCTCCTGGAGCCCTGCTGGACAGGAAGAAGGCGGTGGCGGAGCGGACCAAGGGGAGGAGCTAGATCTGGAGTGGAGTTTCACCCGGAGACGCCACAGCGAGGCGGCGGCAACGAGGAGGCGACGAAGAGGCTAGCGGCGGCAAGGTGGAGGCAATGGCGGGGCCGATCGGCCGAGACAGGGGCGGCGGCGGCGGCGGTCCCTGGATCTGGATCTGGCGAGTTGGAGGGGGGCGGCGACGGCGGCAGCGGGTTGGGGGCCGAGGAGGCCGAGGGGAGGCGACAGGGTAGAGGCTCCTCAGAGCGGCAGGGAGTGGGGCGGCGGTGGACACCGTGGCCGGGGCGGCGCAGGTGGAGGCGGAGGTGGCCGAGGGCCTTGGGCGTCGGCGGCGAAGCCGGGGCAGGTGCGCCGGGGGCCGACGGCCCAGTGCAGGGGCCGGGGTCGGGGCGGCGCCAGCGCCGGAGACGAGGACGGGGACGGGGATGAGGCGGCGGCCGGAGGCGACAGTAGGAGGAGGCGGCGGACTAAAGGTGGCGAAGATGGAAGCGGCAGCCTGTGGAGGGACGCTGGGGAGGAGGAGGAGGAGGCGGCGGCGGCGGCGGCGGCTAGGAGGAAACCCTAGTCGCCCGCGCAGTCCTCCTCGCGCGCATCCTCCCTAGAGCACTACGAGTTCAGGTTCGCTGGGGCGTGACTCGTGAGAGTGAGACAGGGTCTGGGAGAAGAAAAGGGGCAGGCGTTTATCTGCAGCCCAAAAGAGAGGCTTACAAATGGGGCCCGGCGATTGTTGTTGCTGCGATTTCATCTTCTTCTCGGTTCTTTGCGGTGTCCATTGCTTCGACGACTATGGCCGTCCTGTCAAGACAGGAGCTGAACCGAGAGCTGATCAGAGAGAGCAGAGTTCGTGAAGGGAAGGAAGAAACGCAGGAACGGCTGAGATGGAAGGATACCGGTTCGATTATGATCATCGGACGGCTAAGACCAAACTCAGTAGTCACTGTACTCGTAATATTTTGTCTTGTCGTTTTCCGGCGGGTTACTTTTGCTTTTGCTTTTCTTCAGTTAGCCGCAGCTTAAATTGCGCGGATGCGCCTGTAATCCTAAGTCTGAATTGAGTATCCGTAATGGAATCCGTCATTCTCACCTAGACTCTTCTCATCTCCTGTTCTTTCTCTATTT
>SPJY01000878.1:49256-86746 GCA_005191435.1 Raddia distichophylla | reverse complement strand
ACATATTTTAGTCTCGCCCTAGGGCCCTTAAAAACATTAGGAACGGCCCTGCATACCTTGATTGTCCTATCACCGACACAAGCTGATCATCCATGATTCGGTTGCATTATTTGTATAAAAAGTATGTCTATACATAGATATTTTAGTAATCCACACAATGAATAATGACTATTAGATATATTCTTTTATAACAATTTTAAGAACTACATAGAATATAGATATTTTAGGAGATATTTGTATACGGATGAACTAGATTTTACAATGTGGCAATAATCCAATATTGTTAACACATTTATAAATTGATGTGCTTTAGAGTATCTTTTATAAGTCTGTGAATGACCATGTATAGATAGGTTAAGTACATGGTTAGTGTGCTTGAGAAAAGAAGTAGGCTAGATACAAAAGATCTATAAATATTTTGTTATATTATTAAATCTATAATATAGTTGTCATTTGTAATAATGAGTCTCCCAATCAAGCCATGTCATTTACAGATGTTTAGTTCATTATTAATTTATGATTCGCTAGCTAAGAGAATAGTTCTTAAACACAAAAAATATTTAATATTTAATGCATTAAGTAATTAGAAATTAAAATATAAAATAAAATTTAAAATGACATATTTTAGTCTCGCCCTAAGGCCCTTAAAACATTAGGAACGGCCCTGGGCTTCGCGCCACGGGAGCAGCTCGTCCACAGCCACGCCTGCGCCCACGCTCGGCACCGCTCCCCTCCTCCTATCACTGGTCGGCGCCTATGACTTCTGCACCGCCGCCGCCACGTTCGCGAGATGGCAAGGGCGGGCGACGAGACACGTCGCTCCGGCGACGGCCAGCGGCGCCAGAGGTATAACTCCTCCCCACCCCTCCTCTCCTCTCCCCTCCACGCAACCGGACTCGGAGAGACAGTCATGCCGAGTTTTGGCCCAGCCCAGAGTTTTGGCCCAGCCAAACGCTCGTCGCCGCCGCAGCCGTTGCCGCGTTTGATCTTAATTTTCCAATTAACTTCAGGTCGCGGAATTTTTTCTCTACCTGGGAAACCTTCCAGAGTCCTTCGAGAAACTTGTCTCGGATGTTCCAAAATACTTAGAGAACAAACTTAGAGAGGAGAAGGAGTTGAACCAGAATAAACACAAGAAGTTGGAAGGAGACGCTACTGATGTGCGCATTTGTGGGAAGGTTAGACACTACTGATGTGCGCATTTCTGGGAAGGTTACAACTCTGAGAGAGGGGAGTTTTTTGATACACCTAGTGCCAGAGGACGACTCGCCAAGGGTTTCGCTGCTGTACAGATGGAATGACCTCTATTACGATTGGATGGCACCTGGTTCCGATCCCTAGACAGCTGCGCAATTCTTCCTTCCAAATCCCATTTGAACTTTGAAGATAGCAAAATTGTCACTGTGAATTCCAGGATTAGTTACTCTGCACTAGATGCTGTTGGGTCAAGATTCGACAGCTATGCGTTCCATAGGTGCTACAATGACCTTTGCAGGGCCAAAAAATTAGATATGAAGACATTTACGGCCGCGCAGAGAATCCCGGTGGTGGGGATTTCCGAAGCACTTAGATTTGCTGACCACCGTCAAAGAGTGATCCTGGCCATCAATACCAGATGGGGATGGGCAGAAAATTGTACTATAACCGAAGACATGGTAGAACAGGACTTCAAGAATTGGAAAATATACTCAAGAGCTATATATTTGAAGACCCCATTCGTGAAAGGGTATTCTTTAGATCAGATCATGAGAAAAATTGCAATTATAAAGGGAATAGAAAGTCTTCATCTTCCACCAACGCCTCCTAGAAACTTGTCGAAGCGGAATTATCATTCTTGTTCTTTCTTCAAGGAAGAAGGCAAGAAGGCCTTGTCTGAAGCTGGCTTGACAACAGAAAACGTGCACTTTGTTGAGGTTGTTGGATCAGGCTCTCGTGTTCCTGCAATAATAAGGATAATCACTGAGTTCTTTGGAAAGCAGCCAATGAGAACCATGAATGCGAAGTGAATGTGTTGCCAGGGGATGCGCCCTTCAGTGTGCTATTCTTAGCCCCACTTTCAACGTTCGTGAGTTCCAGGTATTAACTTATCTGCTAATGTTTTGGTACTTAATTTTCTACCTGTTCTATCTTAACTCATAAATTAGAGAATACTGCCTTTTCTGCATCCTGTTACGTTATATTTTGGAAATGTTGCTGCTGCCTTACATTACAGTCCTAAAAGGTATTTATAAACACACTACTGGAAGTGCTATAATAATTAGCTGCCTATATTTGTCTATTGAAGCTGTTTTTTCCCTTGCTAGTTTTGTGACACGTGTATGCCATGTAAGCAGGAGCAACCTTTTGGCGACATTTTTTCTTTTTCTGATAACGTCTTCAACCTTTGGTGTCTAGTTGCGGAATTATTTTTTTTCCTGTATTCACTGCGCATCTGTGCTAATTGATGTGTGCACAACCTACAGCTTTCCAGGAATTAAGTGCTACTGTTGATACTAGCTAGTCATCGAATGATGCTTTAGTTCTTTGCCAGGTGTTTCAGTACCTGTGCCCTTTTGTCAGTTTATATAGAAATAAGGAATGTAGGGAACACTTTATTGCCTGCTAAGGGCGGAATAAGAACGGTGGTTGACTTGTTGGCATACTTGCGAAATGCCAACTATGTATGTAGATGGCTTGACCGTAGTAGAATTGGTTAGATGGCTTGACCACAAACTAAGTGGAAGTGTTTTGTGTTGGTTATCATACATTTGCACAAACTAATTCTGTAGACTTGCTTCAGTCGCTTGAAGATTTGTGATTCAATTAATATGCTTTGTTTTATATTTACTTTGCAATACAAAAAAGTTCCTTTGGCCTGGTGAACTCTATGCTGAAAATAGTTCTCAGACTGACCAGTATGATTTATATGTTCTTTTTCTGGGTAATGGCAACTCGTGCATGCCTTCAAAATGTTGCCCAAATTACACAACATTGGACCATGGTTGTTCTTTTAGCTAATTTCATTTTGCAAAACATTGGACCATGGTTGTTCCAAATTTCTTTTAGCTAATTACACAACATTGGACCATGGTAATGGCGACATTGGGTAGTCGCCGCCACGTCCCTCATCCCTTCCCTCTCTTTGTCCAACCATCACTGGCACTATCGACGTCACCGCTGGTAAGCCGTCCCTCTTCCCTCTTCCTTGGACCCTCGGTGTCCGCCCCGAGTTCCGCCGCCGCCCATCCCCGCCGAAGTACACCCCCGCCGCGTGCCACCTCCTGCCCCCTTGGCCGCCTCATCGCCGAGCCTCTCCGGACCTCCCTGACCCCGTCCCGAGCCTCCTAGTGCACCCTCTCATCTCCCTGTAGCTCGCCTGAGCATCCACTTCCCTCCCCTCACCACCGGCGATCCTCTCTGCCGCGTGTCGCCGCTCCCCTCCGCCCGAGCCGCTGCCAGCTCGCCGCCGGCGCCGATCTGTCGCCTTGGCACCTCCCGGAGCACCCTTTCCTCTCCCTTTCCCCTCTAGCCCCCACGCTAGAGCGCCACCGCCGTCGTCGGAATCCCGCCGCCAGAGCCGCTCCGCCATCCTTCCCTGCTCTAACTCGCCGACAGTGGTCCCCACCATGTCAGCCCCTCCTTCCAACAGCCTATCCCGAGCAGGGCCGTGCCCGCCGCTGGTCCCACTCGTCCCCACGCGCTCCAGCCCAAGCCGAGGCCGACCCATCCTCCTACGTCTAGCCCGAGCGCGTATCTCCAGCCCAATAACCGGTCTGGCTCCGCCGTTTCCCCCCGCGAGCGCAGCCCCAGCCAGCAGGCCGAGGCCCAACCGCTGTTTTCCCATGCGTGCGCGTTTCCTTGGGGCCGGCGCTGTAAGAACCGGCCCATTGACCTTTTACCTATTTAATTTAGCCGCCAGATTTATTATTTTCATACCTTTAAAAAATACAAATCCATTTTCAATGAAATAAAATTCTATAAATTCATTAAAATGCAAACTTTTATTTAAAAATATCATTTGCTCCATTGCATTCATATTTTTGTGTGTTGCATTAATTACGTGTTGTTTCTATGCGCTAGATCCGGTCGATTAAGACGTTGCTGCCGAAGACACGTCCGGACGCCCAGAAGATTGTAATTATGGCAAGTCATTGTTGACTTTCTCCCAAATAAATGTTGATCATATTGCCACCGAGATTTATAAATGTTTTCCTAGACTTTGCTATTATGCATGTTATTTTGAAATGTAAAAATGCTATTTAGCTATGTTGCTAGTTAAATACCCCAAAATTTAATTATTGTCATATAAACCTGATCCTTGTCAACCTTGGGATTATATACCTTTGTTTATTGCTATTTCATTGATTAGTTACTCAATTAATGCTTAGCCCTGCTATTTACTGCTTGTAGTCGTCACTGTTATTTTATGTAAACTGCACTGTTTAAATTGCGTGATTTAAAGGCAATTGACGCTGCCATGTTTGGGATTGCTGGGATAAGATAGTTGGTTCTATCAAAGGGAAAATGATTTTTGCAAAACCCTGGTTTGGGTGGATGGTTGTATGGATTGGTGCAGTATGCACGAGACTTGACCCCAATGTGGGAACCACCCAAATCCCTTAGAACCGAGTCCTTGTGATAGTCAAACTAAGTTCAACAGTGCGACCACGATTGCTGGTATGGGCATGCCCTGGTTGAGTACCCTGCAAACTCTTAGTTTGGGCATCTCAATGAGATAGAGGACGCAGAATCCGTGGCTTCACGTGTTGCGCAATAAATGTATCTATCTCAAATGGTGGAACAGAGGACGCAGAATCCATGAATTCACGTGTGCGCAACAAATGTATCTGATGGCGCAAGAGGGGGTCATTGGCAACAGAGTATCAGTCCAAAGATGGAATCCTTAGCGGAGATGCCTGGCTAGGAGTGAGTTGGTTAAAGATCTTGTGGTGATTTAGTTTGTAAGTCACCTCTCGTGGGTAAAGCGTGCAACCTTTGCTGAGTGTAGAACTATCTAGACAGCCGTGCCCACTGTCAAGGGTGGGTGACGGGGCGCTGCCTCAATGGTAGTTTTCTCCTCTTTGTTTTTGAAATGGCGTTTTAAAGAGAAAACCACGACAGAACGCCGTGAGTCTTGTTTTCGGCCTTCGCAGCAGGACGCTGTGAAGTGATTGAGATAGCATGGCAGGGGCCATGAGTTGACAGGGCATTTAGCCTTGAGATATTGAGATTGACATGGCAGTTAGCCATGAGATTATGAGATTGACATGGCAGGAGCCATGAGATTTTGATTGACTTGGTAGTTATCCCGAAGATTTGGATTGATATGGCAGATAGCCATGAGATTATGGGATGGACATGGCTGGTAGCCATCAGGTGACCTTTGTGGATTAAAACCTGTAGGTGGCCGGAGTTTCAAAAGAAAGAGATTTGTTTTAACTATTCCTAACTCTTTTCGATATTTTCAAAGATATAGGAAAAAATTGTAAAGTTGGCTTTCCGCAAAATAAACCCTAATCCCTCCTTGTTAAGACCCTCATATGCATATGTCAATTTGGCTTGCGAGTATTTGCACATATACTCACCCTCGCGTTCATTCGTAGGGCTGCTCATTCCAACGAGCAGGTCCGGAGTCTCAGTGTTACTACCCGGACGACGGTGAACCCGAAGACGACGACTTCGCCAACGGTGTTCAAGATGTGGACTACTCCGACGCCTAGGATCTCTACTACAGCTTGCCTATGGGATCGTGTTGGATTTCCTTTTGGTTTTACTATGTATCCGTGTGTTTCCGCTGATGTATGGCCTGCGTGCCAAACTTTTGTATTACGAGCCGTAATGGCCACACTCTGATGTAATATTTGCATTTTAATGAGAATGGTTATGATCCAAATTCTAAAATCTGTGTGTACTAGCTACTGATCCAGGGACTAGTAAATGTAAGGCACAGAAGGGACTCGACTCCGTTTTGCGGGTCCCAACACCGGGTCCGGCTGTGAGCGGCCGGATACGGCGGTGGGCGTACGACGACGCCCCCACCTCCCCTTCTTCCTTCCTGCGTGGCTTCCGGTGTTCCCTCTCTCTCTCTCCTGTAGTGTGGCGCAAGTTTCGGCGTCGAGCGGCCGGGTTCAGCGGCGGGCACTACAAGAAGAACCCCCCTTTGCCAACGCATACCTAACAATGTTTTCGTTATGCGTTGTAAAAAAATATGGTAACCACGTATTTTTGCGTTGCAAACTCTAATCCGTGGTAGGCTAGGTGGATAAACTACGGAATACATGCGTTGCAATTGATGCATTGTCAATATGTGAAATTAGATTGCTTTATTTTTTAAATCTACTCTTAATAAAAATCTTTATCTTTACCTATTGGCCGTGCGAGCGGCGCCACCCGTCGATCCTCCCTCATTCCCCGACTACCGGTCGCGCGTCGTCTCTTGCTGGATGCCCGGCCTCTCCTTTTCCTTCGTCCCCTCCTTCACGCGCTGTGGTGGAGTTTGTCCCCGGCTCTTCCTCTTCCATCTTCCTTCTTCCCCTCCCCTAGGCCTGTCTTGGTTGACCGCTCAGGGGTCTGCTCCATGAGAGGCCGGGCAGGAGGCCCGGATCTGGCGGTGGTTGGCCGGAATGGTCCTGCTCTAGGGTCATTGATACGGTGGCCTCGTAGCGCGGTGAATCTCGGCACCGGCATCTTCTTCTTCTCCTCCCCCTCCCTCTGAGCCTTTCTCGGTGGAGACCGCTTTGGGAGGGCCGGCCCGCTTCGGTTGTGGCCGGAGCGGCCGGAGCAGGGGTGCTCCAGGGGTGTGTCCGGCGGCTCTTCAGCTCCTCCCGTGGTGGCGTGGTGGGCCGTCGCCCGTCCTTTGGCGGTGATGCGTTCCCTATCTCTACCCTGGTCCCATCCTCGCCCTCTCGCCCTCCCCTCATTGCGTCGGTTGGCGTCTTCCGGGATTGAGGTAGGGTTCGGCATGCGCCCCCTGGGTGGCGTGGCGTCTGGTCTGCTTCGCTTCCCGTGGGCGGGCCACCAGGTGTGGTGGCTCCTCTCCGGCGGCGTTGGCTTGCGACCTTTCATCGGCGGCTTCCCCGTTCTCTGCCTCCTGACTCGGTCCATCCCCGCCGTCTCGACCCTCGCTTCCTCTGAGGTGTCAGGTAGCATGGGCGGCGTCTTCCGCGTCTGGTGGTGGCGTTCGAGCTCACTATCCGTCTCTGCGTCTTCGGCTGGCGGCTCGGTTCTTCCGGTGCTGTCGACCTTTGGTGGTCTCTGCCTTGTGCGCTAGTA
Source organism: Raddia distichophylla (assembly GCA_005191435.1). Lineage (NCBI taxonomy): Eukaryota > Viridiplantae > Streptophyta > Magnoliopsida > Poales > Poaceae > Raddia > Raddia distichophylla. The sequence goes on along the minus strand of SPJY01000878.1, from coordinate 79,495 downwards.
GGGCAGGTCTTGGGCGAAAGCCCTACCCTTTCAGGTTGGTGATGGCGTCACCTTTTGGTGTCGTTCCCTCTTTGGAGGCATCAACCTTCGGACCTTCCCCTGCTCTGGGTGAAATTCCCTAACGGTTTTTCGACGGCTGCGAGTCCTCCCCGTCGCTACCTTGTTGGAGGCATCGTGGTCGTCATTTTTGCGCTTTGGGTTTCCGCAGTCGCTCATCGCAGTGTGAGTGTTGGTGGTGTTTCTCCTTCTTCCTCCCCTGTATCTCTCTCTCCTGTTCGGCCTTTGGCTTAGGTAGCAGCAGTGGGGCTGCTTTCCCTCTTTCTCCTCTGTAGGCGGTGTTCCCAACGGTGGTCGGAGGTGTGTCTGGCTTTGGCCAGGGTTGCAGCGAAGCGCTGTGGTTGTACCCCGTAGTTGCAGGGGCTTTTATTTCATTTTCTCCTACTGATCAATGAAACAGGACGACAGTTCTCCTGCCCCTCTTTCAAAAAAGTTTGCACTCTCCAATCGATCATCTTTGCCATGTCATCAGTTGTTCGGGTCCCTCCTTTTGGCTACCAAGGAAAATTACGTCGCGGTCATATTCTAAAGAAAGGTATTTTCTCATGATTGTTTCCGAAGTGACATGTGATATATTTAATACAATTAGGTCAAGGTCTACCACCGTGGGCAAGTGTAACACCCAAAAAATCCAAATTTGGGAAAAATTGAAGCTCACACTAAAATTTGGCCAAAATTTGTCTCTTCTCTCCCCCTCCCCTCCCCAGCCCTCTCTCTCTCTCCCCTCCCTCCCTTCCTCCCTCCTCCACTCACACTCGCGTGGTGCCCGTCTGGGATTCCCTCTCACTCTGCCCATCGGTCCACCGCCACGATTGCCCATCGGTCTATCGCCGTTGACGGCTTGATCGTCGCCACTGCAGCACGTCGTGAGGCTTTGCTACCGCGACGTCACCTGTGCCGTGCTGTCGACCATCCGTTGGGCACCGGATGAGCAAGGTCAAGACCAACGCCCTAGCCGCGCCGCCACGCTATGCCCGTGTCGCTCGGCCAGCACGCGCTGTCTCATCGCCACCGCACCCGTCCAGCACGCCCTCTGTAGTGACCCCGGTGTCTCCACAGGGAATCCAACACCATGAGGCGATACCAGTCCCATGCTAGTATCTCATGATGGACAGTTCGGTGGATATCATCGCAAATGCAAACATTAACTAGGTAAAGTAACAATTTAAAGGTACCAAGGTAGCAACATTTGCTTTTTACAATAAGGCAGGTAACCCTGCTCAACATTACCAAATGTTAAGAACGAATAAAAGGACATCAGAGTAGTAAAAGCCATCAGCAACGATATCCAAGATTGACCAGGACACCATAGCTAAGCTTGCACACCTTCACTACGAATCTCCTGATCCGGATTGGAACCTGAATAACAAAATTATCCGTGATAGGTATAATGAGCACGCTGCTACCCAGCAAGCAATCCTTAACAATGTATGCAATGGCAAAGGATGGGGGATTGGCAATTTTACACAAAAACCTATTTACTAATCAAGTTTAAGTATACCAAGTTTTAATTGTTGAATGCATGAATCGATCAAGTCATCACGAACATCAAGGGAAGGTGCATCATCGCACCAGGCCAATCCCAGCCTACATTAGTCATGTTTAATTATTTAAAAGGTGAGACTACATGTGAAAACCTCTCGCCCCGTCCTTAACCATGGACACGGCTGCCATGACAGTTTTAACTCTGCAAAGTGTGTACATGTTCCCCACAAGCCCTGTCTCATCCCAAAGGAGATACGGTACAAGGCCGTTCCAGCCCACTACACCTACCACTTCGCCTGCCCTCTCTTTAGGTTTCCCCGGCCCCACCAGTACCCTCCGCGGTAGGGCACCTACTACTTCTGGGTACCGCCTGGGGTCGTTCCCCATTGAAGCCATTCGGTCTCAAGAGCGAGCTCGCCCCTCAGGTATAGGCGACCAAGGGCGGTCAAACCTTCCCCTAGAACAGAGACTCGAAACATAACCGACCAGCCTACGAGCAAGTGGTTAGTAGGTTTCGCAGGGTACTAAGCCAGGGCCAAAAGGCACAAGTGGTTGTACTGTTTAGTTTGGTCTTGTAGTTCACAAGCTTGAGTCCTTAGTATATGAGACCTCCATACCACAGCCACAGCCCCGGAACCACCTGTTCCAGTCTCCCCTAACCAACTGTACTTCGTTGCTTTTAGTTGATTAGGGTTTAATCAAAAACACCATCATGAAGCTTCTGCTTCACAGGGTACAGTTTATAGTGAATCTCAATGCAACCTACTCTTCCAGTCAAGGATAGGCTAGGGAAAGTAATAACAATTTCACTAGGGAGGCTAGGACACATTAATACAAGACTGATGTGTCTAGGGACTCACGCTCCAGCCTATATGCATGCAATCAATTTATAAAGAATGAATAACAGTTCAAGTTATAAAATTGGGATAGAGGTATGTATCTAAGCTTGCCTTCGAAGAAGTCGGAGCTTGCAGATCTCCTACAAAGATTCCCGGCAACAGTTCTGCGGTATCGAAAAACACGTTGTCTACACGTAGATCGAGAAAATCAGAATAAATAGTAAACCTGAATCGGAGCTCGGGAACTCCCTAAACAATTTGAGGAAGTTTCAGGTTAATCTAAAATTCCCACGAAACAATAAAGGGCCAAAACGCTAAACGGGCCCAGTCCTAACTTTCAGCCCAGCTCCCCTCGCTCCTCCCTCTCGCCCAGACGGCCCAAGCAGTGCGCATCGTGTGAGGCTAACAGGCCGGCCCCACCGGTCAGTGGTGTGCGGCGGCTGACAGGCGGGCTCCACCGACCAGTGGCGGCGACAGCAGCAACGCCCGCGTAGGGGCACGCAGTGCGGGCCACGTGTTGCGCGGAGGTTGGCTGGCGAACACGGTGACAATGCGTAGCGGGGAAAGGACGCGCATGGGGAGGCTGAGGCGGCACATGTGGCACGAGCCGGTTGGCAGGCGGCTACGCAGCGAGTCGGCGGGCGACACGCGGCAACCTGCGCGCGGGAAAACGCGGTTGCGGACGTTGGCACGGGCCACGCGTGGCGGCGGCAATGGCGCTGTGCACGCGTGGCGCGCGAACGCGGGAAAGCAAGCGGCGGTGCTGGCGCGGCGCAGCGGGATTGGTCAGCCCTGACTCCTAGGTGGGCGCGGTTGGCGAGATGGCCGGCTGCGATGTCTGCGCGGCGGAGCTCCAATTTGCCTCCAAACTTTGGCGAGATCCCGTTTCTTTAAATCTCCGCCAAATTGGGCGATCCATATATCCATCTGGACCATCTCGACTAGCTCTTCAACGTCTTGGCCCCCGGATCTTCGAGATGGGTTTTTGACAAGCGGGATATAGGGATTTAGATCGTTTTCGGCTAGGGTTTGGATGGAAACCGAGGGGATTTGATGTGGTCTCGTGGGATGGGGTCTAGGGGGGTTTATATAGTGGTGGGAGGCAGCCTAGGGGCGGACAAGGGGCTAGGGTGGTCGGATTAGGACTCTGGGCCTAATTCGGGTAGAATTTGGATTGATTAGAGTCCTATTTTGAGGGTAAACGGAGTTTCCGAAAGATTTTGCGGCTGAAACTTGGAGGGTAGGTCGCTTTGAGGTTCTAAAACGCTCCCTAATTTTTGGAGAATTTTTTAAAAAATATTTCTCATTATGTTATGCGAAATACTCCCAAATGAGGGTCTTCTGGGCCTAATCCGAATTTTCGGGAAGCCCAAAAATTAGGAAAAGGTGTGATATGAATTTGGAGACCTAGGAAACGTGTTTTCACAACTTTACCCCAATTCTAAGCATGGCTTTAATTAAAATAGCCTAAAGAGCCAAATAATAGGGTTTTTAATAGGTTTTTAATATAGGTAAATAATAAAAATTATTTTACCTAATTTTTTTAAAATAAAAACTTGAGACACCTAATAATTTATTTAGGACCTCACACCCTCGCGTCCTCCAGCACCTTCCCATGACCTCTTAGAGCATCCCAGCAGGGCCTCCAAATTTCCCTCTATCGCTACAGTAACTGTTACAGTAATCACTACAGTGCAAATTCCCTCTCACATGCATCCAATTCCCTCCTGCTGCTTTTGAAATTTTTTAAAATAGAGGTGCATTTGGGGGGTGTGATGGGGATGCTCTTAAAGCCGGGTCGAGCCCCTACCACCGCTTCCCCCTATTTTCTTCCAAATTTCGTCAGCTGCCGCCACCGGTAAATTTGCCTCGCCCAGTGGGTTTTTTATCCAATTCCTACGGGTGGTAGTTTCTTGGTGGTCCTCTTAACTCTTATGCCTTCTCCTCCTTCAATTTCGCCGTTACGCCAGTGGAGTCCCCGGGGCACCGTGAGCTCTGTTTCGCTCTCCGCACTCGCCTCCATCATTGACCAACTCCAGTTAGCATCAAGCAACAACAACGCCTCTGGTAGTCCCTAGACCCATCGTGCACTTGGTAATTTCTTAAGAGCAACACCGTAGTTGGGGTCGCTACTCACAGGAGCTTCACCCCGCCGCACCGTGTTGTGCGGACGCGTCCGGCCATCCTCGACCTCCGTGTGGGCTCTAGTAGGTGTGCGGTGCCGCGCCGTGTTCACCGCGCCACGGCACGCGGACTGAGCCGCCCGAGAACACCGTTGCGCCGTGGGCTGTCGCGGTCGGCCACGTCGCCTAGCTGCTGGTACAAGACGAAGCCGTAGCCTGTCAGTTAGCGGATCTCGTAGGATTTCCCTACGCATGGAGTTGAGTTGCTGACTGATGGGCTTGTGGCCCACTTGTGGAATTAAGCTGAGGTCCTGATTGGAGCCGCGCCTCCCTAGCGCAATAGCGCACTCCAAGATTACACGTTCAGCGAACTCCCCGCACACGCGGGTGTGCGCCCGGCTGCCTGGGCTGCTATCATGGGCTTGCTCGTTACTGTGGACAAGATTTTCCTAGTGATTTATCTAATACTAGTAAAATGTCCGTGCTATGCCACGGACCATAAAAGAATGAAAGAAAAACATAATTCGTAGACAAAAATATAAGCATGAAGGGTGATTTGCAGGAAAGATCGAAAGTGTAGCACGTGACATGTTGTAGCTTGGATCGTTTAGGTTGAAACATTATTTGACACAAAAATTATTGGTCACCAACCACCACAGTAACCAAATTTAGGAACCAACTAAAGAAATAAAATACTAAATCACCTAACACTATGATCAAATTTAGGAACAATCGGAAGAAATAAAAATACTAAATCACATAAGCATTATGACATGATAGTCACAAAATGCAAGCATGTGGCTGTGAATATCAATCACATATAAAAAGGTCTCATCAAGCATGTCCATTTGAATCGTAAATATATGAATTGTGAACCAAAAAATAAAGTGATTTACTAATAGGCATCAACGGTCAGTTATGCTTCAAAATGAAACATGATCCAAAAATCAAAGAATATAAAGTTAGATACTAAAACGACGCTTCCTCTTATTCCTCATCATCCCAATTGAAGGTTGTGACACAATTGGACTTGAGGCGCATTGATCCAAATCTGCATCTTCAAAAGAATGTAGACTGTGGATATGCCTGAATACCATATCTACCATGCCAAAGCTTTCTTTTGTATCCTTAAGGTCATCGGCAACATCTGATGACCGGACGGATACAAAGATGTCTCCATTAAAATGAACGGCACAACGAATTCCTCCCCTATTATGAACTTTGGTTTCCATGACTCGCGTTGCATTAAACACATGATTATATTGTGCAACCCCTTGTATTTTTATTAGAAGCACGTTATCAACCGTGCCATACTCCACTCATAGTAGGTCAACCATGGTCTTTCCTATCTTTCGTGATACTGCACGTATCAAATAAGTAGCATTTGAGGATACGACATAATTCTAAAATTACTGGCCATATATTTAAGATGCTCAGTTGTAACATTACGCATGCCCGTACTATTTCTTATCTCTCCAACAGACAGCTTTTCCACAACAGGAATGGCGATGCATGGATCGAAAGCAACACCATTGAATGGAATTTCGATGTACCTGACGGAAAGTCACATTGACATGTCCAAAACTTTCTCTAGTGTCCTGAAGTTCTTCAACAATATCTAAAGTAGAAACCGACACATATAAATCGCCATCATAGTGGACTGCAAATTTGAAGCCACATTTCGCGTTAGTCTTCACGTGCACCACCATCGTGCAGTTGAAGACTGGATTGAATATCGCAAGTCCTTCCGCCTTCACGAGAAGTACATTATCTATGTTTCCATAGTTCACCCCTAGAAGATGCACCGTTGTCGCACACATCGCGACTTCATAAAAAAAATTTACAGCTACATATGACAAATCAAGATTCAACATGTTGGCATTATAAAAAACATGCATATGCAATTAAAGAAAATATTGGACTCGACAAATAATTTGTACATACCGACTCGACAAATGCCTGTAACATAGAATATGTCGGTGGTATTCGAAGAAGATCCTCCTTCCATGGAGTCAGAACAACTCAAGAGTTTGGTTTGGCATTATGATGATATGAAAAAAAAAATACTCTGGCATATTAAATATTAAACATGCAGACCTTATATTTGATTGATTAGTCAAGATGCGGAGTCGCATATATTATTTAATGACAACGGGTGAAGGAGGAGGTGGCGGCGCCGTCTCTGTCCGCACCAGGCTGAAGAAATAAAGATCCTCGATCTGATAATAAGATCCTCGAACTGACAATAAGAGTATAAAAACTCTTTTTTTAATGTATCCATGAGTTTGTAAATAATAGATCTGTTTAGAGTTGTATGAAGTCAACATATTGGAATGTATGCCTCTTCTTTATGACTTTATACCTCCCATAATTTTGAAAATTACATTATAAAGCATCCCCCGTGCCAATTGCTCTCATTTCTTTATACAAATGGTTGGTCAAGACTGAACATGACCAGATAGCAGTTTTCGAGTTGCAAATTACATGAAAACTTCACAACCTTTCATTATCAGAGTTGCAAATAAGTTTCAGAATTCAATCAAGTCCTTCTCTTGTTTCAAACCTTTTGATTTTTTTTCCATTTTCATCTCTGTTTCATCCAATATCCAAATTGCACCAAATAAATTTAGCTACTCATTTTTATAATTTGTATTTTTTTTGCATTCTTCAATTATTTCCACTATTTATTCGTAAATTTAAATTCTAGTTACCAAATTGTGTTCTTCAATTTTTCACATTGAATAAAAAAATTACCTTCAAACCAAACATCAACCCTACCAAAATTTGGTCACTATTATTTGGCTTCAATCCAAACAAGGAATTGGTAATGTCCTAGATTGGTCATGACCAATTTAGGAGTAAGATAGCCCAAGGATACAAACCAAACACACTATAAATCTATTGTTCAGATTCCATCCTTCCTAGAAGGATGTTGCTTGATTTGGGGTCAATGGCAAATTCAAGCCAATTCTTCACTCCGAACTGTATAGTTAGCAGATGCAAAATGATCTTTCACCAATGCAAGAGCTTTTCCCCTGTGAGATATTTCATTCTTCATGGACTTGGGCATCTCAGCATACCTGTACGAGCATCACATACTCGGTAGTCAGGACATAGATGATAGATCTCAAGGGATGCGTAAAAAACAAAAACTATTGTGAAACTCACGTTTGTTCAAAACCATCTGGTTGGAATACAGGATCCCATCCAAAATCAGTAGGGCCTCTGGCAGGTACGATTTTGCCCTGCATTTGGAGAATTAGTCTCAAAGCAGTCCACAAAAAAATAGCATTCACATTTTAACTGAAACCACATCATTTACATTTTCCTTAAGGTGTTATGATAGGTTGTCTCCTATCCTTACCAATATAAATATAAAAAATATAGCAAAATCCATCAAATTGCTGTAACCCGGACAGCATGATGCAGGCTAATAACCTACTGCATTCCTCTCCTCAGAGGTTAAACATAAATATACCAACCTGTTGCATGCCTCTCTTTGGTGGTAAAACATAAATATACCTTACATATTATACCAACCTGTTGCATGCCTCTCTTTGGTGGTAAAACATAAATATACCTTACATATTATACTATTGTATTTATCCTCTTTAGCCTGTCTTAACCTCACTTCTGGAAGAGTGAAAGTGGAGTAAATAGAGGAGATGGATCATGGAAATGGCCCGGCTGCAGCTTGCACACTAACAAGTGTGTTCACTCTCATTATACAGAATTGAAATTCTCAACCAACGACAGTAAAAAATATGAATATGGAACAAAAATTATCACCACTATCAAATTGGCCTCCAGACGTCTAGATTGATACACACTCCCAAAATTCAATCAAACATGAAACATCCATTCTTGTTGTGCGTTGCATGAACCAAGGGGGTACTTTGGAGGGCTAAGATAATTTAATGATGTACATGCACATGCAGAGTTGCTTTTCTCGTAAAAAGTATAAACGATAAAATTGGAATTTCCAGGCAAAAAATACCAAGAACAGAAAGTGATGTCTTAGCGCTGTTTTCCCAACAAATGTGATTTGTTCCTCTTCTTGTCCAAGAGCAAGGGAAAAGATGCACATAGCAAAAGTTGATTTGTCATCATAAGCTTTTCACAAATTGGTCAAACCTATAATGGAAAAAACACTTTGCATGAATTGTCCAAACAAACATTACAAAGCCTGAAACAGAAGAGGAACAAATAAAAAAAGGTTGATCTTATTGCTTTTGTGCCCAATCTTCTCAAGGAACCACTTTCTATTTGATAGCATACACAACTAACGACACTGATTATTCTCGCCCTAAAAATAAAAGCATTACTTTTTTTATAGAGAAGACAAACACACTCAATAGAACTGCAAATTCCACTGAAATTCAAAAAGATTCGGCAAGCTAAAATGAGCATTCAACATTTTACTTTCTGAGAGGATCTGGTCCAAGGTAACAACTGATACACTAAGAATAAAAAACTCCATGTAAAAGTTCTACTTTGGTATCTTTGATGATAGAACAAATGGATGCTGCTATAATCAAATTTATACCTTTAAATACTCCATGTCAAAAAAATCATAGGATATCAATAACAAACTTAGTATGCACCAATGGCAGAACATGCATTAAACATGAAATTATTTATTAGCATTTGGATTAGCTCGTTTCTCTGCTCTATTATTCTCTTTAATTTTTGTCCTCGTTTAAAATTAGTTGATGGGGTTTAAGTATCACAATAAACCCATAACAATGTAATTTGGACATGATGAAATGTGTACAATGCAGCTGATACCAAAAGTTGTGCCTGATGTATCTATATCTACCTAAATGGAATTGAATAAATTCAGAGAATTTAACTATAGATGTAGCAAACAAAAAAATGCCTCACAATGTTTGTACGACAGTCAAGCTTCCATCAAAAGAAGTGGATTACATAAACGCCATAAAAAAACCAAAATTCAACAAATTTGTGTGTTTTTTCATTGCTTCTAGTCGGTAGTGATGGCACATACTGAATCTCATCTCCATACTGCTCTGCTACCACAAGAGGACAGAGGAAATGAATGACTAACAAAAAGATTTAAGGTAAAGACTATGAACGCAACAGGAACATCCAAAAAGCTCAATGTCATTTTCTGAGAAAAGTATAAACAGCATCCATTCTATGGATGCTAGCTCTGGAATTACATAAAAGTACAGATAAGTGGATTAATAAGCTGAACTGCTGGAGGGTGTCTGAATCTTGAATCTTCACAAAGCCACACCATGTATGCAGGCACAAAAAGAGTTTAAATAGGATCATGGCAGTATGGCACTCACTATCATACGGTTCATGCATCCTAATGATTAATATGAATTTTATTAGCAGTGCTTAAGATGAAAAAGGTCACATTGTTACCTGTCTCCCACCGGCTTGGTGAAGATCTGGAGGAGCAGCCCCTGGTCGTCCCTGTCCACCAGAACCCCCAGCGACAGTGAGTTGTGTCGGCGGCGGCAGGGTGTGGAGTGGTAACTGCACTACAGAGGAGATCAGGGTAAGTGGCGGTGGAGGAGAACCACGCCGGTTGGAGATGGGGAGGGAGTCCGATGAGTCCGGCGTGGGGCGCTGCAGCGACACAGTGGATCGGGCCCGAGTGGGCCGGGTAGAAGAGCGGCAAGAGGGCGAGGGTCTCGGAGGCGTCTGAGGCGAAGGGGTGGCTGGCAATGGGGAGGAAGAGGCATGGGGAGGGGTGGGGAGGGACGAAGGGAGGACCTTGTCCCTGCTGGTGTCGACGAGCTCTTCCATGGCCTAGGCATCGGGGTGCTGGTGGCGAACAAGACCTCGTCCCTATCGGCGTCGACGAGCTCTTCCATGATCCAGGAGACGAGAGGTACCGGATGGGGACGGAGGCGCTCGGTGAGGTCCTTCCATGGCGGCGCCGGCGGATTTGCGTGGGGAGTGGGGATTGCGCCGGCAGATTATTTAGGGTTTGGGGTGGGAGAGAAGAGAGGCGCGATGGAGGAGACGGGGCGCTGTAGCAGGAGGGACCGGGGGATGGAGGCTGCGCATCGCCAAGGCAGATCGGATGGAATAGGAGACATTGCGAAATGGATGGCCCAGATTGTAAGTTGGCAGTACCACCACGACCATTAGGTGCTTTAAGATAGTAGAGGAAATATTTGGGTAAATACTACATGACCTGCTGGACCTTAGAAAAATATTGCATAAGCTGTGGCACTAATAAAGAATTTTAGTGCCCCTAAGAAAATATTAGCTCAGTTAATTTTTAGTGCGACGCGTGGTTGGGGCGCCTGTACGACGCTCGTGGCGGAGGAAGTGGCGGCTGATCTAAGGGGCAAGGAAAATTCTTTATTGACTCTAAGGAAAAATAAAATCCCTGGCTCTGGAATCATCTAAATTGGAGTTCGTATGCTCCTTAAACAATTCAATGAAGTTTTTGAAAAATAGAAAATCCAACGAAAAAATTTGACCGGTTTAAGCGGTTAACCAATAGTAAACCGAACGAAAACCCCAAGAACCGTGCCATTCTCTCGATCTATGGTGGGGGTGATGCTGGAGGCTACTAGGGCTGGAACCTGAGCTCGAGGCTCGCGAGCTAATCGGGCTCAGCTCTGTCCCGGGCTCTTCTCGGGCTCGGCTTATTACAAAACGAGCCCGATCTGAGCTCCGTTTTGCGGCTCGTAACTTTTTACGAGCCAAGGCGAGCCTAAGTTCAGCTCGTTCATGAGTAGCTCGCGAGCTGGACAACCACAGGCCACATGCCAGCCTCTTTAACACCCCAGCCCACCACCCACTGACCCACCAGGCCACCACACGCACCGGCCGGCTGCACGGCCCCCTAACCCTAAGTCCCTAACACAGACACAGTTACACACTTACACAGCGCCACCCGCCTGCCCCGATTCCTCGAATCCCGTCCCCCATGACCTAGCCGCCAGGCGCCAGCCCGCTCGCCCCGAGCCCCCGTTGCGGCGCCGCGGTCACCGCCCCGATGCCCTAGGCCCCCTAGGCGGCGCCGCTAGCCCGCCACCTTCGTCCGACAAACTCATCGTCGCCGTCCGCCAAACTCGTCGTCGCGGCTGCCGTCCGCCACACCCACCATCTCCGTCGTCATCCGCCAGACCACCATCGTATAACTTCGTATAATGTATGCTATACGAAGTTATTACGCAAAATCCACAATCGATCATGTCCTTCAAGTCGCACGTTGCTTTCTACCACATCGTTTTAAACGAAGTTTCTCGTATAACTTCGTATAATGTATGCTATACGAAGTTATTACGCTCGGGGGCTCGCCCACACGCTGGGGCCTGGTCGCCCGCCTGACGCGTGGGACCCTCGCCTGGCTCCTGAGGGGCTCGCCCACACGCTGGGGCCTGCTCGCCCGCCTGATGTGTGGGACCCTCGCCTGGCCTTTCTCCTGGACTCTTCAAACCCTGGTATTTATTATACCGACAGCAAGCGCCACCAGCTCCATCCGCTTCTTCTCGGCCAACTCGAAGGACGACGTCAAGCGGCGCTGCCACTATCACCGAGAAACCGAAGGATTCTTCTCAACAGAAGGCCAGCACAGAAGAAGGTATTATGCTTGTGCACAATTACAATTTGTGTGTATGAAGCGATTGTTGTGAAATTGCCCAGATTTAAAGTGCCATGCAACTTTGATATTCACAGATTCAGTACAAGAGGTTGAATCCCCTGGCGAAGATAAGGTGTCAATAGCAGTAGTAGATGGCAAGAAGAAAAGGAAGACATCGGAAGTGTGGAACATTTTTGAGGAGGTGGAAGTTGCTTCTAAGAAGAAGAAAGGAGAGATGGAAGTGAAGGCTAAATGTCGAGCATGTAATGCACTCTTTGCATACACCCCCGTAGGACCGACAACGACATTGAAGAGGCATATGGCGTGTTGTAACACCTATAATATTCAGCTTATGAAGAAGAGGAAACAAGCAGCTTTGGGGTACTCAGCAAGTACTGAAGGTGATGCCACCAATCTTTATGTTGCTACTGGCCTTTATGATCACATTAAAATTCGTGAGATCATAGGAAAAATGATTATCGTGCATGAATATCTTTTTAGAATGGTTGAGCACTTTTGGTTCAATGTGTTGATGAAATCCATGAACCCATCTTATGAAAAAAATGGTAGAAAGACTATTAGAAAGGAGTGCATGAATATTTACAACACGGAGAAAGATAAACTAATGAAGAGTTTTAAGAAGGTTGGAAAATTTTGTTTGACATCTGATTTATGGATTTCAAATCAGATTTTGTGCTATATGTCGTTGGTTGCACACTATATTGATGCTAATTGGGTGATGCAAAGCCATATCATTAATTTTGTTGAGATAGAGCCACCTCACACTGGAGTTTTAATTGCTCAAGCAATACTTGACTGTCTTACATCTTGGAAAATAGAGGACAAAGTTTGTGCTGTCACCGTGGATAATGCTAGTAATAATGATACGACAGCAAGACAAATGTTCTCTAAATTGAGTAAAAGGGGCAAACTTCTCTTGAAGGGCAAGTTTTTCCATGTTCGTTGTTCTGCGCATATACTTAACTTGCTAGTTGTTGATGGTTTGAAACCATTGGAACAGTTAATTGGTAAAGTCCGACAAATAGTTAAATATCTTAAGAAATCACCTTCTCATTTATACAAGTTCACTGAAGAAGTGAAATCCCTAACATTACCATCAAAGAAGGGATTATGCCTTCATGTACCTACTAGGTGGGGTTCTACATACAAAATGCTTGAAAGTTGCTTTGAATTGAAACTGGCCCTTGAGCACTATTCATAAGGAGATGAAAGTTACAGGTGGAAGCCAGATTTAGATGGATGGGATATTTATGAGAAAGTAAAGGATGTGTTGGGGGGTTTTGGACAATGCCACCACACTATTCTTTGGTTCGACATATCCCACTTCCAACCTCTTCTTTCTTCTCATCATTGATGTTAGGGTCAAATTGGATGAGGCACTAAATTCATATATCCCAGAAGTGAAGGCCATGGGTCTTGCAATGATACAAAAATTTGATAAATATTGGACCATTGCAATACCCTTCTAGCAATTGCAGCTATTCTGGACCCACGTTACAAGCTCAAGTTCATTCAGTATTGCTTTGGAAAGATATATGTACCTTCAAGTGTTGAGATGAGAGTGGTGTCGGGGATAAAATCACGGCCTATTGCCATGGACCACTCCCTGACGGTCTAACCGTACAGCCTCCTAGGGCCTGGCTCCCTAGAGGGCTCTGCAAGGCCCATGTGCATGCTGCCGAACAGCTTTCTGGTTGGCATGGTGCGTGGCGGCCAAGACTTCCTGTTCGAGTCCGACTCGAAAAGAGTTCTGTACGGCTACGTGAAGAGCTGGACGTAGGTTTCCCAGATTGGAGCAGACATCGTGATCCCCAAGAATTGGAAACATACCTTATCTACCTCGGGATGTATTTGGCACGTGTACGAGTTCGTTATGAGTCCGTTACGTCCTCCTTATCTACCTCGGGATGTATTTGGCACGTGTACGAGTTCGTTACAAGTCCGTTACATCCTCAGCCCGGCCCGTTTATCCCTCGGTAGGTCAGTTGTTCGACACTATATAAACCAGGCCCCCTACGGCGAGTAGAGGGGCCAGGCGAAGCCAAGCCAAGATCATCAGGCTTGAGTAGATCGAATACTACTTTCTTGTACGCCTGTAATCTCGCCGAGACCTATTCGTCTCGCCGAGTTCCCTCTTGTAATCCTCTTTCATATAAATAAGCACTGGACGTAGGGTTGTTATCTCCCCGGAGAGGCCTGAACCAGGATAAAAACCCTGTGTCTGCTCGTTGCTCGTTGATTGCTGTTTGCCCTGCTCGGCAGTGTCTTCTATCTCCCCTTCTCAAGAACCTTAGTTGACTTGGGACCGATATCCCAACCGTCGACATGTGGCATCAATTCGAGCAACTTTGGAGGAGTTGTATCTTGTCTATGAGAAAGAGCACGAACAAGAGGTGTCTTCAACAACATCACAGATAGGTTCTTCATCTCAGCATGTAGTATCTACTTCAATGGCCTCGGCTAGTGTCTCTTGTGAGTTTGAGACACTACTTGATGCTTCTGGGTCAGAACCAACCAAGTCAGACTTGGCATGCTACTTGGAGAATCCAAATGAGAGGCCACAAATTCCTGACTTTAGTGTGTTGGAGTGGTGGATGAACAATTCAGAAAAGCATCCAATTCTCTCTAAGATGGCTAGAGATATCCTTTCAATTCCTATTAGCACGGCTTCTTCTGAGTCTACTTTCAGTACTGGTGGACGGGTTCTCAATGATTTTCGGAGCTCATTGCAGCCATCAATGGTTGAGGCCCTTATTTGTAGGTCAGGTTGGATCAAAGCTTTTAATCATGAAGTGTACTGCGTAAGTTACCTACTATTTCATTTATCAATTATCATGTGTGTCATTTCTAATTTTATTGTTTCATTCAAAACTGTTTTCTAGGAGGAAGAAGAAGAGATGGATGTTCAAAGCATCAGTTTGGTTGATAGCATTGGCAGTAATTGGTAAGTGCAATCATGCACTAATTGCCTAAAAGCTTCTAATTTCTGTTTGATATGCATTTCGCTTCAATAATTGGCTAACTAATCTGATTTCATCATGCCATGGTGCTAAATATTTCTGTTTTGATCATGCCATGGTACTAAATAATCTTATTTGATCATGCCATGGTACTAAATAATTGGCTGAATAATCTGATTTATTTCACTACCTTGTTTAATTTTTGTTTGATCTGAAAGCTTCGTTTGCTTGCAGATCTTCTCCTTGACCTTGAAAAGCTAAGAGGCAAGTAAAAGTGAGTAGTGACCAGGAAGCTTTGATGTTGGAAGGACTGTCAGTTTGTCTCAGTGATTGTCAATTTGTCATTGATGTATTTTGTGTCTACCATTGCCAAATGCCAAATGCCAATACGTCATGTGTGAATGTGATGTACTGATGTGTATTTTGTTTAAGTGTAATCTGTGGACTGTGGCTGTCCCTCCTATTTCATAGTATTGCCATTCTGCCAGTGATCTCATTGAGTGACTTGAGTCATGGTCATGGAGTCAACAGCAAAAGTACTACTCCTGTTATGTTACTATGTGAATTATGGTTATATGTTTCAGTTTTTAAGTGTTTATTGTTCCTGTTTTTGCTTTGGCCTGTGACTGTATACTTGAATACATGTATTGCTTATGTCAAATGTCATATATGTCAAAGCTCGCGAGTGCTCACGAGTTAGCTCGAGCCTTTCCCGAGCCCGAGCCGAGCTGAGTTTCCAGCTTGTTGCATTTCACGAACACGAGCCGAGCCTCTCCTCGAGCTCGGATGTTTCACGAGCCACGAATGAGCTAGAGCGAGATCGCTCGAACTCGGCTCGTTTCCACCCCTAGAGGCAACAGGACCCGTGGCAGTATGCGATAGGCGGGACGG
Organism: Raddia distichophylla; assembly: GCA_005191435.1. Classification (NCBI taxonomy): domain Eukaryota; kingdom Viridiplantae; phylum Streptophyta; class Magnoliopsida; order Poales; family Poaceae; genus Raddia; species Raddia distichophylla. The sequence continues at coordinate 63,543 of SPJY01000878.1, read as the reverse complement.
CGCGGCGCCATGGGATGGGGCGCAGTGGAGCGTAGGGTAGCGTTGAGTGGCGGAGCAACACAATGCTGTCAGGCGCGGGCGCGTGGGGTGAGTGGGGCGCGACGCGTGACTGGGGTGCCTGCGCGACGCACGTGACAGAGGAAGTGGCGGCTGCAGGGTGGCAGGCGCAGAATCCCAGGCGACGGCGGTTGCAGCGTGATTCGCAGATCGGCGACGATGTCGACACGACAATGGCCTCTAGATCTCCAGAAACTCCACCGAGCTCTATCTCCTTCAATTCTTCACCAAATAGAGCGTTCCATATATCCATCTGGACGGTCTCTATGAGCTCTATAACATGGTGCAATCTAATCTAGGATTTAGGGTCTCGCGGAGGAGACTTACCTAGAGATTAGTTTTGGGAACACTTGAGTATGGTGGATTTCGAGGTGTCTCGGGTTGGGAGTTATGGGGGACGACCAGGGGGTATTTATAGTGGTAGGGTTGGCCTAGGGGGTGCCTTGGGAGAGGAGTCCTAATTGGATAAGAATAGGTAGAGAGGGAGAGCCATGTATCTAATTAGGGTAGGAGTACAAGAATTGGGCCTTCTAGAAGGGTCTAGGGGTATAGCCCGCCAGGTTAGGGCGCAGTTAGGGGCAAGGGTCAGGTTAGGTTTAGGTTCAACCATATATAGAGCATTTTTAATATAAAAATAATAATAATAATATAGTCAAATTTATTTATTTTTAAACAAGTGACTCATAATAATTTTATTAGAATGTCACATTATGGTTGGTTGGCTATGGTTGGTTGTTGGCTGCGTGGTTTGTTGTTAAGATGGTTGTAAGGACAGAGTTACACCATTATCTAGGAATAACCGAATTATAGAATGAGCCAGTTAGAGTGGATTAAAATATCTTTAAAACTGGTTTTACGCAAATAAAATAACCTCTCTCCTTCCTTGAAGCCCTTATCACTAAATGCATCAGGAGGGATGTTAACTAACCGGTGTTTGGATGACACTAGACCTCACATACTTAAACTCTTTTAGATGGTGGTCACGATGTGGATCCCTATGAGTGTCACGAGGATGAAGATCCAGGCTACGACGGAAATTACGATGTTTAAGGGTCGCTTCGGTTGTTCGCAGAAATACATAGCAATTGGAGATTCTTTTGGTTATGCTATGTTCCTCTGTACTTTATGAACTCTGATGTGCTTTTGTAATATGGTCTATGGTCTATGGTCTATCGACCATACTATTAAAGCCCGTGAGCTTGAACATGTTATGTAATATTTAAGTTGATATCATCGCCATATGTATGAATAATTCTGGCTATGTGTTATAGACACTAGTATATTGGTTCAGAGACTAGTGCAAGGAAAATAGGGGTTTTCAGGTAAGCAAAAATTGAGGGCCTATAGGCCCACAAGGCAATTGAAGCCCAGTGAATACCTCTCCATCTTCCCATGGTAAAACGCGGGAGTGGCACTGCTCCTGTGATTTGCTGCCTCTCCTCGCTGTTTTGCTGGGAAAAATGCCGATGCTTCCTCTATCGGCCTCGTGGTGTAGCATTGCCTTCTCATCCACCTTCCTTCTCCCATCCACTCACATAATGGAGCTAGGAGACAATGTTAGATATCAGCCATGCACGGTCAACAAATCCATTGCTGCAAGAAATTTTGGCTCAAGAGAACACAAACCAGTGAGAGAAAAATTTCGATCTTGATATTGTATTTTGTTTGCTGCTGCAATTTAAATCGCAGAGGTATATTATGTAACAGTCTGAATTTTATTATGCACGGAGGGAACATATTGCTTAGTTAGATTCCTCAAATTGATATGGCCTTTAATTAGTAATATAGATGAGGCACAAAGGTTTTGGAAATACTATGGAGGTATAATTGGATTTAGTGTCAGAGAGAAGTATGAAAACAAAAGTAAAAATTAGATTGAGGCCTCATCTTGGCGATTTGTTTGTTCGAACAAAGTTTTTGGTGAAAGGACAAAAGAGACCAGTTGACTAAGAATCCTTGAGCAGAGATAAGATCCAGCTACAATGTACGCATGGAACTTATCTTGAATGAACTACTAGAACATATGAGGTACGTGATGTAGTTCTCGAACACAGTCATATTCTCCAAATTCCAGAAACAGTTCATTTGATGCCATCACAAAGAAGCATATCAGCTAGTCAAACTTCTGAAATAGAAATGGCTTATGATTCAGGAATTTAGCCTAGGACAACTCATGAATTAGCTGGTAGGCATGATGGAGGGGCGGCTAACTTGGGATACATTTATCGTGATTATAAAAACTATTTACGTACTAAATGCCAAAAGGAGATGAAGTTTGGTGAAGCCGAAAGCATATTGCAATATTTTCAGGACAAGGTTGTTAGAGAACCCCTCATTTTACTTTGCTTTGCAATTTGATAGTGAAGAATAAATAGTAAATATCTTTTGGGTTGGCGCAAAAATGATAACAGATTATGCATATTTTGGTGATGTCATTACTTTTTTATACTACCTTTGGAATAAACATGGAGTGTCGGCCATTTGGCGCGTTTTTGTTGGATTCAACCACTTCAGGGAAATTATAATATTTGGCAGCGCTCTTGTCGGGGATAAAAATACGGCCCATTGCCATGGCCCACTCCCTGACGGCCCAATTGAACAGCCTACCAGGGCCCAGTTCCCTGGAAGGTTCTATCTGGCCCGTATGTATCCTGCCGATCGAACAGCCTTTTGGCTGGCATGGTGCGTAACAGCCATGGAATCGTGTTTGAGTCCGTCTCGAACAGGAGTTCTGCACGGCTACGTGAAGACCCGGACGTTGGCTTCCCGGATTGGATTAGGAGTCGTGATCCCCAAGACTAGGAGTTTACCTTATTTACCGTAGGTTGTATTTGGCATGTATGAGTTCGTTACGATCTTGTAATTAGCCCGGCCCGATATTCCTCGGTAGGTCGGTTTGCTTCGCACTATATAAACCGAGCCCCTACGGCGGGTAGAGGGCACGATGAGCTTTACGACTTAGACACCTCTGATCCCTGGCTAATAGCTTTCGCATCTTAGCACTTCGCATTCACCATAATCTCGCCGAGACTTGTTCGTCTCGTCGAGCCACCTCTTGTAATCATCCTTGATATATAAGAAAGGCTGGACGTAGGGCTATTATCTCTCCCGAGAGGCCTGAATCAGGATAAAAACCCCTGTCTCTCTGTTCGCTGTTGTTCGTCTTGTTCGGCGTGTCTCCTGTCTCACTCCTAAAGAACCTTAGTTGACTTGAGATCGATATCTCAACCGTCGACAGCTCTCATGTATGATGAGTCATTCAAATCATTCAAATGGTCCTTTGAAACCTTTTTAGTTGCTCATATCTAGAAGCAACCTAGAACTATTTACCCCAACCAAGATGCTGCAATGGCAAAGGCAATAATAGAGGTTTACCTGAAATCTTGGCATGGCTTATGCACTTGGCATATGATGCAAAATGCAATTAAGCATTTGAATAGTCACAGTAGTAATGGATCAAGCATTCTTGTTGATTTGAGTGCATGTATGTATGAATACGAGGACGAAGATACATTTGAAGAAGTTTTTGCCAACATGAGAAGCAAGGTACACAACCAAAAGGAATTATGGCTTTTGATGGTGCAGAAGCAAGGTACACAACCACAAGAAACAATGGACCAATTCATAGAGTACGCTGTAATTGATAAAAATTGATTTAATCTTATTTCTTGAATGGCCTTTGATAGATGATTTCATTTTATTGCAGATCTCAATGAAAAACCAACCTGAACAAACAACACTTCATAATTATGACTTCATGGATACTTATACACAACTACTGACAGTATAACTCTCTTGTTTACTTATTTGATATTTATGCCATATCCAACTTATGTACATGACTAGTGTATTTCAGTGTCACTCAGTTGGGAAACAACTAGGCTTAGATTGAAAAGACGGACCGAACCCATTCGGTGCGACTTTCGCGGTGGCCCTCACAGAACCGACTTGGATCTGAAACGAAGACCCCATATATTGAAATTTAGTTTTCGTATGCTACAGATGTAATGGGGGTACCACTCAATTATCTGAAAATTGTGTATTGCTAGTCTCTGTTTGGACCGTACAGGTGTAATCTGTATTTTGGATGCAAGAGAAATTCAGTTGTGTTCAGGACTCACTATTTTTGTTTTCAGTTGCTTCCTGTTTATGTAAATTGGATGTCCTTATATGAAAATTGAGTACTGCTTAGTAATCTGAAAATATTCAGTGCAATTCTTCAGTTTAGGTTTGATGCCGTGAAAATATTCTGCTGGTCTTTCTAACTGTACCAAAAGAGGCATGTCAATGCCAGATTCCATTCTACCCCTTTTGATTCTTATAAAAATATCCTACAGCTTCGAGTAGGTAATTCATTCCATGCCAGGCTGAAGAGCACGTGGTTTGTTCAGATCATTCAGTTGAGAAAGGTAATGCTTTGTTTTAAGTGAGCTGCCTGATCTGAACCCGTCCATACCAGCATCAACGGTTTTCATTCATGTACTGGTTTGCTGGGATTTGAGTGGCTTGTGGGCCTGGGTTGGATGGGGGAAGGAACAATCAATTGCCCTTCTGCAGTCGCCAGCATAAACATTAGAGGATGTGCCCCTCAAAAAAAAAAAAAACATTAGAGGATGTGCTTCCTTCATATGGGGGTGTTGGTGGTGTCTCCGTCATACACATATTGACATCGATAGTACCACCGCTCCGAGACGATAAGCGTCGCCGACAAACACAAGTGAGCCTAGAGGAAGGCCTCAAAGACCACGGTGGTGGCGCAAGGCAAAGAAATAGACAACAGCACGAGCATAGCGAGAGCGCTAAAGGATTCACAAGAGCTCAAGAAAGTGAGGAAAACGAAAAAAGCAATGGCTGCATAGGGGGAAAACCTAAATCCAAGTGGATTTATAGCAACTGCAAAATCAAGAACAACAGCCGGATGGGTGACACGTGCGCACTCCTAGCGGGATCTGTCCATCCAACGGAAAGAGGGCCCACAACGATGCATTAATCGAGGCGCATGGTACCGAGCATGATACATCCCACATTCCCACCTGTGGTGCGCACCATACCCTTTGCGGCTCAGTCATATGACCCATGTGCCATCGCCAAACGAGCGGACTACACATTACCCTAAGGGTGGAGCGTGGGCTGAATCCCAACGAAAGAAAGACACGCCTTTGCTGTCATAGCCAGGCTGTAAAAGTCCCATATGGCCTTCAAAAGACTAGTTCAATGAGGGAATGGTGGCTCTCCTTTTTAAGGTGTCTTCTCTTCCATCCACAAACAAGGCGGTACTATCATTCTCATCTTCTTGTTTTGGGACTGAGTTCTGATATCAACTGATGCATCCCTCCCGATGTATGCTGTGCCATTCGCTGCCTAGCCGTATGGCGCACGTGCAATCGCTAGACGAGCGGACCACACACTAGCCCAGGGGTGGGGTGTGGATCGAAACCCAATAAAAGAAAGACACATCTTGGCTGCCATACCCAGGCCGTAAGAGTCCCATGTGCCCCCCATAAGACTTGTCCAATGAGGGGAGGGTGGCTCTCCCTTTTAATATGGCCTTCTCTTCCAAGCAAGATGAAACTATCAGTGGAAGAGCATGCCACTGTGTCTTCTTCATTTAAGACCCCTCTTGCTAATCCAAGAAGAACTAAAGAGGGTAAGCAGTTCAAGGCCAAGCCAAAAATTAAGTACTCAAAATGGTTCACCCCATATGTGCACGGTGGGAGGGGGCACGTTCTTCACCGAGGACTCCTGCTTTAATGTGGACTAGCTTGTCGTGTTCTTCATAATTTCTATACGAAGATAACTAGTGGAGTTCCCAATCCACCTTTTAGAATTATGGTGAAGTTGAAGATAAAATATCTTCTACACGCCTCCGATGCGCCTTTGCCAATATATTATGAGGACTCGTATAACTTGTTTCACTTTAAATAGTTGTATGTCTCCCTTATACGGTGGCGCTATTCACCATAAGTGTCCTACCCTTTGACCCATATTGAATTTAATTTTTCTCGTTTGTATGTCTAGGTTAATATTGCTCGAACCTAAAAAAAAGAATGAACCAGTAGGTTTTATTGACGGACATCTCATCTCTGACAACAACATCCACCACAGGAATCGCGCGGAATATCGACGGCCACATAAAATCTCGACGGCCATAAGTCAGCGGTCGATACAGAGCCTCTAATCTCGACGGCTAGCTCCTAGCTATCGTTATTTACAGTCAGTCTCGACGGCCTACACCTGGCCGTCGAGAAAAGTTTGCCTCCGCCCGCGCCCGTCACATTTTTGGGTTTTCGCGTGCATGGGAAACCATCTATCTCGACCGCCATACCGAAGCCGTCGAGACAGTTGATGGGCCGGCTCATGAGTATACGCTGGTCAGGATTTAATCGCGATGGCCAGCATGGGGCCGTCGAGAGAGATGATTATGCTCTGCTGGGCTGTGGTGTATTAATTGGGCTGGCCCATTTTCTCTTTTTAAATCGTAAAAAAATATTTTATAATTTGCATACATGATTATTTCCCTTTTAAGTTAAAAAATATGTATAATTTGTAAACAAAATGTGAAACATTCTCAATTTTCAAAAAAAAAAAGAGATAAGTGTACAACATGATGTCACCTTGCATCCTAAATTTTTTTATTTTGTATTTGTACATAATGTACCATATAATATATATATATATATGTTTAAAAGTAATAAATTGCCTATAAAGTATTGTAAAATGGTGTAATTTGTAACATTACAATGCAATGATCTACATACAACGGTGTTCCGATTAAATGGTGAATACCTAAAAATTATAGCATCCCTCACACCCGTATTTCATACAGCTTAATAGAACACTGACTAATACTCTCCCCGATATAACCCCTTACATATGGACCTGTTATTCCGGACATAATTTCATCATACGAATTTTTATGGGGGTGCATTTTCGTGTCGTAAACAATATTAGCCATTACACATCACAAAAATATTTTTGAATTTTTTTTAAAAAATAAATTAAGCTAGAGGGTGAGCTGTGCCAGCTGTCGAGATAGGACTCTTTCTCGACGGCACGTAGAAAAGCGGTCAAGAATATCCTTCTGTCGCGACGGTAGTCAACGAGAACCGTCGCGACAGGTTATTTTCGACGGTGGAAAAATCCTAGCCGTCGATATAGTGGAGGCAGGGCCAGTGGGGGTGCGCGGCCGGCCCAATTGTCTTGACGGCTATAGGCCGTCGAGACTTGCTACAGGCCGTTCCGATACCGCCACGTGACAGCCTGTATTAGGGGCAAGCAGTCTCGATGGCTGAAAGCCGTCGAGATAGCCTATAATGGTTCCGCTGCCGCCACGTGGCAGCCAGAGAGAGGGGGGGCGGCTGACGCGAGCTGTCTCACGATTACCGCCCATTCAGAGTAGCTGGGCCCCATCAAGCGCGCGGCACAGCCTAGTTGTCTCGACGGCTAGGGGCCGTCGAGACTAACCCAACCTTTCCGCTCGTGCCACGTGGCAGGCATCCAGTAGGCCGCGCCCGATGCGAGCATTCCCGACAGCCTGAGGCCGTCGGGAGTGCCCAATAGGAGGCAACTCGTATGGGACTTAGGCATTTCTCGCCTAAGTCTCAGCCATCCGTGCGCCGCCGTCTCCACTACACTACGCCTCAACGGCCGTCTTCGCCGCGCCGCGCCGCACCACGCCGCCGCCCCTTCCCCATCCAGCCGCGCCGCGTCGCCTCGTCGGCTTGGCGGCCAGCCACCACGTCGCCTCGCCGCGCCGTGTCCACCCCCACTCCACACCGCTCCGCGCCCCCGCCAGCCGCCACGCCGACCCGCCACTAGCCGCTGCCCTGCTCTAGCTGCGTCGCTGCCCCACCCAGGTCGCTACGCCTAGCCGCTACTCCACCTTTGCTCTGTTTTCATCGTGACCCGTACCTCAAAGGTACGTAAAACGTCTTCGCGCCATTTTTTTTAAATTACCGTTGCATAGCCTCGACGGCTTTACACCGTCCAAAATGTAGTTAGGCATGCAATTAGCACTAATCAATAATTATTTAGAGAAATTAAGAAATAATAAAAAATACAAAATAACATATGTTTATTAGGCTAATGTTATGGTTTGCCTTATAATGTTAGATGTAATTTAAATGAAAATTTAAGAATAATATAAATGTAATTAGGCATGCAATTGCTTTATATTACGTTGAACAATAGTGTCACCTAGCCGTACGTCACCCGTTCGGGAACAACACAACGCGTAAGAAATTTGGACGGTGATTCATTCGTTTCCATTATGGGGTGTGAAAAATGTTCCCGAATTATCCAACGGACAGCCCATGTGTGGCATCCCAGTGGACAGCACGCGAATGGCCGCTTAGGCGTGTCTCGTTGTGGTGCCGGTGGGTTTGAGATAAGATTTCAACGGCATGACCCTGTAGTTCTCCTGTGCAAAACATAAGCGCTACTGAGCTGGATTTTGGCTCTCTAGCCATCGTTGCACTAGGAGAACTGTAAGGTTATGATGCCAAAATTTTGTCTCGTTCCCTACCGGCGCCACAACGAGACACGTTTAGCGGCCATTTGCGGGTGGGTTTAGAAGCCTTCCTAAGCCTATTGTAAAACCCTGAGGCGTGAAAGGATCGCTATGCCGCCTAGAGGGGGGTGAATAGACGAATAAAACAAATTGCGGAATTAAAACAACTCAAACAGTGACCAGTCGGTCGGATGTTCCGATGCAGGTCGGATGTTCCGATCTGGTCCAGAGAGCCCTCCGTCGGATGTTCTGATCTAGGTCGGATGTTCCGACGGCGTCAGATGTTCCGATCCTGGGTATTCTGGATCTGTCGAAGATCTGTTTTCTCGCAAAACCAAGGTTAGATCTGTTCAAGAATACTCAGAACAAGCCAACACTAATTGTAAAAACAACCAAACAAGATCAAGACAAAAACACAGCGATTTTTGTTTACCGATGTTCGGATCTTTGAAGGAAGATCCTACTCACCGTTGGGAAGGCACAAAGCCCGGATCACCAAGACCCTAATCCCCTTACCGGATGAAGCACACAGCACTCACCGGCGATCACTAGATGAATCCTTTTCATTTGTGCAAGAATAGGTTCAAGGCCGGTCATCATCATTGGGTTTATCACGGTGAGAGTGCTTGTGCTCGTGCCGTGCATGCCCCTTCCGACGAAGGATTTGATGAAATTGACCAGATGCAAGACATGATGGATGACTTTGGCCATGATTTTGATGATGAGGAGGCAACGACCTTTATGACCATATTCTTAACCCTTCTAGAATCTTCCAAGCAGTCGTTACATGATCGAACCACCGTGACCCTACTCTCTATGGTCACACGGATGATAGCTCTGAAATGCAAGTACAACTTCTCCATCAATTGTTTTGATGAGTTGTTGGGATGTTTAGACGATGCCCTCCCGGAAGGACACAAGATGCCCCCAGCTGGTACGAGTGCATGAAACTACTTGCTGGTCTGGGAATGCCGTACGAGAAGATAAATTACTGTCCGAACCATTGCATGTTGCACTATAAGAATGATGCTGCCAAAAGTGTGTGTGATCATTGTGGGAGTCCAGATATATTGAGACCGTCGACTGTAATGGAGAAAAGAAACAAACGAAGGTGGCGAGGAAAGGTGGCGACCTATCCTACCTTTTTTTTTAAATGTGCAGCAACATGTCCATGGTGGACGTCAGCGAGAGGCACCAGCCTGGGACAGCCCTTGGCACCCTGACGAGGCAGTACTACCCTGGGATGATCACCCAGGACGGGACAGGGCCGGCGTACAACTGGAACGACTACAGGCTAGCCTCGCATGGGGATAGCAATGCCGCGGATCAGGTCATCCGCGAGTTGTGGGTAAGCTACACAATAACTTACACATCCATTTCTTCTTACTTCTAACCACATCTATTGTTATACCCCACTGCAGCTCAGGTTAGCTCTGCAAGAGGGCCTTCAGCAGTCCGACTTTACTCCTGTCATCAAAAGGATGGTGAAGCAGAGGGTACATGACATGATGTCCAATGCACGTGTCACGGCCATTCAGGAGTACCACAGGCCAGTAGCCTTTACTCACAATACATTCAAGTTCTATGTGTTCGTTTCTAGTTTTCACCTTGCCGTGTTTTTGTAGGAGACAGGAGCAGCAGAACCTCATGCCCCAGGCGGCTCGTTAGTTGTACTTGACGGCAGATCAATACAAGCAGGTGCGGCCGGAGTGGTGTCAGGATGACGCCTGGGAGGCTATAGAGAGGAAGTGGGACAACCCCGAGTGGAAGGAGAAGTCGGAGAAGGCCAAGAAGAATAGGGGCGTCAAGGACTACAAGTCTAACACCGGGAGGTGGTCGATCACACAGTTGGGGAGGAAACTGGTAAATATCACTTTTTTCATTCTTCATCGCTTCAGATTGTCGTACTAACACGTATTTTGATTATATTCCAATTTAGTTGGCGAAGACGGGGGTTAGACCGAGCCCGATGGACATGTGGAAGCAGGCCCACACGAAAAAGGCGCCGCCTGGTGGACAACCCACCTTGGATCGCCATGCATATCTCTGTTTGGTAAGTGTCGACAACATTGTTCACCTCCATTACCTTGTATTCATTCATGTGTATAATTCTGACTAGCACAAAGGCATGTAGAAGCGCTACAAGGACGCTTACAGAGAGGAGCACGGGGAGGAGAGCAATCCAGAGATGGCTCCCCTCGACCCTTATGTGATCCATAAGCGCATGGGGGGCAAGGCTCATGGGCGGCTGGCGATCGATGGCGACCACCTACGATGAGATCTCTTTCGCCCACTGGTACATTATGATTACAACAATAAAGCTTACTGCTATTTTACATATGTTGTAGGTCTTCAGAGTACATGCCCGAGGTTCGGGCTAGCCAGAGCAGGGGTGAGATCCGCCGCCAGTTCGAGAAGCGCCTGCAGAGGGAGAGGAAGCAGCAACAGAAGAGGCATGAGGAGGAGTGGACCCATGATAGAAAGATGATAAGGGCCATGCAGGAGAGTCTGAGGACTGCGCAGGAGGATTACGACAGAAGGCTGCGACAGCTTGAGGTGTTCGTCGCTGGGGTAACGTGTTCGCACAACTTCATTTCATTCTCGAGATGCATATCTTATCACGTGGACTAATGAACTCAAATATATGTGCAGGCCGGTCCAAGCGGTCACGCGGGGCTTGCTGGTAGCACCTCGAGCCAGGTGGGGACGGCGAGCTCCTACACAGGTGGCCCGGCTGTCTACGTTAGCCATCCAGCCCCTCCAGGCACCTACGTTGGCTAGGGTGGCTACGCAGGACAGACGGCACCACCACCAGACACCTACGGGACCCAACCGACCTTCGTCCCCACGCCCAACTACCCGAACGTCGAACGCCATTGGTTCCGTGATCCAGCGGTGAGTCACTTGTGCCAAATCAATACGCTATCGCATAGGATATATAGAACTTGTCAAATGCCTAATTGAAACATCTCGCAAGGTTCGGGTTCTGCCATGTCTACGCCTCCGTCCGACGTGCCACCTCCTCAGGCTTATCACGTGGACTAATGAACTCAAATATATGTGCGGGCAGGTCCAAGCGGTCACGCGGGGCTTGCTGGTAGCTCCTCGAGCCAGGTGGGAACGGCGGGCTCCTACACAGGTGGCCCGGCCGTCTACGTTAGCCATCCAGCCCCTCCAGGCACCTACGTTGGCCAGGGCGGCTACGCAGGACAGACGGCACCACCACCAGGCACCTACGGGACCCAACTGACCTTCGTCCCCACGCCCAACTACCCGAACGTCGAACGCCCTTGGTTCCGTGATCTAGCGGTGAGTCACTTGTGCCAAATCAATACGCTGTCGCATAGGATATATAGAACTTGTCAAATGCCTAATTGAAACAATATTGTCAAATACCTCTGTCCTACGTGCCACCTCCTCAGGACAACGCGCAACAGGGCGAAGACGCCTCCGGAAAGTTGGCCGCCAACCTCGCCGAGCAGCTCTTCGGCACCCCGCCACCGCAGCCGTAATCTACCTCTTTATATGCTGCTTGTATGAGTCAGAAACTACTTGTATGTGCCATGTGATAGTGAACGTGGTTTGAATATTGTGATTGTGGTTTAATATATAAGTGGTATTCATATTAGCAGAACTATGTATATACGTGAAAATGTGGGGTATTTGAATGCGCGGGTTATTTTTTGGTTTGCAGGTTGTAGCAGCTGCTACTGGGTGCAGCAGCAGCTGCAAAAATTCTGGTGTTTTTTGTAATTTTTTTTAAAATTTTTTGCTGCACCACCATTATTCTTGACGGCTAAGGCGTGGCCGTCGATATTACCAGGGATGGGCCCACCTGCCAGCGCTGGGCAGGGCCGGGGCGAGCTGCAGCTCTAATGATCAATCTCGACGGCCGTAAGCGATCGAGCTTAAGTGAGGTGGGCCCACCTGGCAGCGTTTGGCGGGGAGCAGCGGGCGGATGATTAATCTCGACAGGTACAAGCCGTCGAGAGTAACTGATTGGGCTGGGCCGAGTGGGCGCACGGCCTGCCTCATATCTTTTTTGACGGCTTGCGGCCGTCGAGAAAGGTGCTGCCCGCGCATCGCGCCTGAGCTGGTTCGTTATCACGACGGTTGTATTAAAGCCATCGAGACAGGTAATCTCAACGGGGCCGTCGAGACAGGTGTTCTTTCTCGACCGGTCTGTCCCGAGGGCCCAATCTCGATGGCCGGCCGTCGAGAAAGACTTTTCTTGACGGTTTTATGGTCTTTCTCGACGGCTTTGGCCGTCGATATTGTGTGCGATCCGTGTGGTGATCTATGAAAGCTTCTCAGGCCACAACATCTATAAAAAGCTCCTCGTTCGTCCAGAGATTGTTAAACAAGGCATTGCTAGCTCGCACTACAGGAAACGGAAATAGTTTCGACTGCCAAGAACTAACTCGACGGCCAAAAAATAGCAGTCGATACAGAGTACGTACTATCGACGGCCTCAAAGAAGCCGTTGTTACTGATGCATCTCGGTATTAGTGCCGACGGCCAAAAATAGGGCCGTCGATTTTTACGGGGGGATTTTACGGGAGACGTTTAACGGCTTGACGGCGTGAACTATATCGACGGCTAGATGTTTGGCCGTCGACACAATACATCTCCATATCGACAGCCATTAGTCTGCCGTCGATACTGTTTGTGTTAAAACAGTTTTGTTCTATTTCCTTTTATTTAAATTTGATTTCAATCTTTTTTCAAAATTGCTGTGATTTTTAAATTAACATTAGAAGTGTTGCTTTTTGTTAATTTTTTGCCTAGGTATTTTTTAATAGTTTGAATTGAAGAATATGAATATATAGCTTGATTAATGTACTAACTAATTAATGTTTAAATGTAAGAATATATTTTTTATTAGTGAAAAGTTTAAAAATTTTAGTTGCAGGTGTCGATTATTGAATGGTGGAGAATAAAAAAATTTAAACTTACAAATGAACATATTTGAAATTCGAATAAAACGTTTGACGTTGTTTTGATCACATGAAATATGAAGCTTCCACCTAAACTTCTCCGGAAAGCATCAGGTTACAAAGGAGTCAGCACAAACAGGAGCTATAAATTTTTGAATTTTTTTTGAGGTGTGTAATTCGCAGTAGGAGACAACATGAAACATTATGAACATTTGAAATATAGTTTTTCAATTTTTAAAATTTGAAATAGAGAGGTTTGACCAAACATGCACATTAAGGGGGCTGCGCTCGAGACAAGCATCAGTATCGACTGCTTGTAATGAAGCCGTCGACACTAGGGATCGTCCTCGACGGTGGTCAACATAAACCCTCGGGATAGACTATATCGACGGTAGTACAGGTGGTTGTCGATACAGGCATCCACGACCACTGTTTCGACGGCTGAAAATAGTGCCGTCGACACTGTGAGGACAGTAACGACGGCTCAGATCTTGCCGTCGATACATAGCTAAAACAGTCAGTGTCGACGGTATTATTTTGCCGTCGAAACACTCTAATACGAGGTGTGTCGACGGTTTTGTATGGGCCGTCGATAGAGCTCTAGGTATACATCTTTGCAAGGCTCGGGGGACTTAGCCATTTCGCAAGTCCCCAGCCTCGTGCCTCGCCGCCGACCCGCCTCGCCCGCAGCCGCCCCTCCTCGCCCGCCGCCGTCCCGTCGCCGTCTCCCCGCCGGCCGCCTCCCCGCAGCTGCGCCGCACCGCCTCCCCGCAGCCGCACCGCC
>SPJY01000878.1:0-49079 GCA_005191435.1 Raddia distichophylla | reverse complement strand
AAAAATAGTATGAATATATTTAAAAATTTAGAAAAATAGTACAAAATGTATTTTACAAAATATAATAATCTGTTTGCCGTGTGATTAGCTAGCGTCCGTGGATAAGTTTAGTGGATGTCACCTAGCCGTAAGTCTCCCGTTCGGAAACGGCACATCTCGTATGGAACACGGACGGTGATTCGTTGTGTTCTAATGCGAGATGTGACACGCGTTTCCGAATTATCCAGTGGAGACCCTTTGGGCGTCCCAGTGGACAGCTTACGAATGACCGTTCGAGCACACGTCGCATTGTGCTACCGGAGGCTTCGAGATGAGGTTTTCAACGGCATGACCCTAAGAGGTTCTCCTGTGCATAAAATAAGTGTTTCGGAGTTTTTATCGGCTCCCTGGCCATCGTTGCACTAGGAGAACCCCTAGGGTTATGCTGCCGAAATCTCGTCTCGAACCCCCGGCACTGCAGCGCAACGTGTGCTCAAGCGGTCGTTCGTAGGTGGGTTTAGAATCCTTCCAAAGCCTAATATAATACCCTCATATGCGACGATGGCTGGCAACTCAGATGGAGGAAGATAGGAGTTGGATGTACGAAGGATGGCAACGGAACGGACACCACTCGGACGAATGGTACGATAAGACCGAGATATTCCTGAATCGTGCTTTTCAGGATACTCCAAACGATAACACCCGAGTAACTTGTCCATGTGTTGATTGCGGGAACTGCAAGAAAAGAACCCGCACTCAGATGGAGATAGACCTGTATACGCATGGCTACAAGGCCGAGTACCGTTGATGGGTCTATCATGGGGAGAGTCAGTGGGCGGAGCCACCACCACCGCCACCCCCATCCGACAAAGGTTTCAATGAGATTGATCGGGTGAATGATATGATGGATGACTTCGGTCATAATTTCCCGAACACTGAGCCACCCACAACGTTGTCTAACTTCATGGAGCTTCTCGAGTCTGCAAAACAACCTCTGCACGATATATGGCACAACGGTGGCCCTCTTGTCTGTTGTGGCACGGTGGCCCTCTTGTCTGTTGTGGCTTGTATGTTAGCAACTAAGTCCAAATTCAATTTCTCTATCAACTGTTTCGACGAGCTCATATCGTTGTGGTCCGATGTCCTTCCGCAAGGCTACAAGATGCCTTCTAGTTGGTACGAGTGTAAGAAACTGATAGGTGGTCTCGGAATGCCATATAAGAAGGTACACTATTGCCCGAACCATTGTATGTTGTACTACAAAAATGATGTGGGTAAACAGTCTTGTGATAAGTGTGGGGAGTCAAAATATGTCGAGGTAGAGGACGCTCAAGGAAACAAGAGGCAGACTAGTGTGGTGAGAAAAGTGCTTCGTTACTTCCCACTGACGAAACGTTTAGAATGGTGTTTGATGACCGAAGAGATGGCGGAACAGATGAGGTGGCATAAGAAGGGTAAAAGGCCGAAGGGCTACTTGATGATACATCCGTTAGATGGATGAGGTGGCATAAGGAGGGTAAAAGGATGAAGGGTGACTTGATGGTACATCCGTCAGATGGAGACGCTTGGAAGCACTTCGATTAGAAACATCCGGATTTTGCGGCTGATCCGAGAAATGTGCGCCTAGCTGTTGCCACCGATGGGTTCACCCATTTGAATATGATCGCTCTATCGTATTCCTGTTGGCCTGTGTTCACTATGCCCATGAACCTTCCGCCATCACTTTTAATGAAAGAGGAGTTCATGTTTCTATCAGTCATTGTACCTGGTCCAATGAATCCAGGAAAGAATCTTGATTTTTTCATGAGACCTTTGGTCGAAGAGTTGAAGGGGTTATGAGAGAATGGAGCAATAACATATGATAGGAAGACCAATACCAAACTTTCTATGAGAGCTGCCTTTTTGTGGTCTATTCATGATTTTCCTGCTTATGGAATGTTTTCTGGATGGAGTACGCATGGTAAGCTAGCATGTCCTGTTTGTATGGATGACACAAGCGCGTTCCAGTTAACACACGGAGGGAAGGCATGTTGGTTTGAATGTCACCGTGCTTTTCTTAAACCAGATCATCCCTTTAGGAAACAGAGAAATGCTTTTCGAAAAAATACCATTGTGAAAGGACAAAAACGTGGACGGATGACAATGGCAGCCATCAAAGCTTTGCAATCCGAGTTGGTGGAAGGAAGAAATGGAATCTATAAGGGTTATTGTGTGTCCCACCATTGGACGCACAAGTGCAGCTTATACTCGCTTCCTTATGCGGAGGATTTGTTATTGCCCCACAATTTTGATGTCATGCACCAAGAGATGAATGCGGTCAGAGATGGTTAAACACGAGGAGGAGATTGTTGTGCCTGTGTGTAAGCTTGAGAAAATATTTGTTCCTGTATTTTTTAACCCAATGGAGCATATATTGATTCATTTGCCCGCCAAAGCCAGATTGGGAGGTCCCGTTCAGTACAGGTGGATGTATCCTGTGGAGCGTCGTCTTAAAGGTGTTAGTTCCTGACAAGAGTAAGGATAATGTGAAAGCACGTCTCGATTGCGCTGAAATATGCAGTCGACCATCAATGAACCTCGTAGAAGGAAGGTCAAAAAAGCCCAAGGCTTTGTACTGCCTAACAGTCACCCAAAGGAAAGAAGTTCTCGAGTGGATCGAAGGACAGTTGAAGTTTCCCAATGGATATGCATCAAATATTGGTTGCGGTGTGAACGTTGCTCTAGGAAAGATACACGGCTCCCAGGGCGGTAAGAGGGGGCATAACAAGTTGCCTAAGGCGGCAAGATATCCTCACGGGCGGATCGTGATCGAGCTTCCAGAAAACTGCAGCAGCTGCTGCACCTGCATACCCAAAACTCCACAATGCGTATCGTAATAACTTCGTATAGCATACATTATACGAAGTTATACGAGTTGTGTTTGTGTGTAAGCTTGAGAAAATATATGTTCCTGGATTTTTTAACCCAATGGAGCATCTATTGATTCATTTGCCCACCGAAGCCAGATTGGGAGGTCCCGTTCAGTACAGGTGGATGTGTCCTGTGGAGCGTCGTCTTAAAGGTGTTAGGGCAAACATGAAAAATAAGGCTCGCGTCGAAGGTTCGATAGCAGAATCATACTATATGAAGGAGATAACCCATTTTTGCAATAAGTATTTGACGAGAGAGCATAATGTCAATATTCAGGTATCAAGATACAACACAGTTTGTAGCAAACCTCAATCCGACCTAAAATTGTTTCTTGGGAAAGACAATCATGTGGGGAAAAGTAAACGACGAGAGTTATCAGGGGAAGAAAGGTTGATTGCACTATTGTACGTGTTCGATAATATGGAAGAAATGGGGGACATGCAGAATCAGTTCATACAAAAAGAATGGACAGGGATGAGTGAACCCAGTTCAGAGGAAAGAACAAAGTTGATGAAGGAGGGTTCGGGACCTGGACGTCCCAACTTCATAGTTTGGTTCTGGAAACATGTAAGTATATATATGATTTCGTAACCTTGTTAACATTTGAAGATTTTGTCAACATAGTTTGTTAATTTTTTTCTATTAAACAGTGCACGATGCATGCAAGTGTACACAACGATCTCCGTATTCTGTCGCGTGGACCTAGAACTAGCGTAAAAGTTCACGGAACTTATGATGTCAACGGGTTTCGCTTCAGATCAGCAATTCACGAAAGGTCGAAACCTAATTTGAAATCAATTAACAGTTGTATACTGTGCTACGGGGAAGATGGCACGGAGTACTACTATATACTAGAGGAGATCATTGAGCTAGTATTCGAGGGAAGTAAGGAACTATCGGTTGTTCTCTTCCGTTGCATTTGGTTCGATCCTATTAAAGGGGTTAGACGTCGAGCAGAGTTAGGTTTGGTGGAGGTTAACCACACGTCAAGGTTAAAAGGGTACGATCCGTTCATCCTTCCCAACCAGGCTGAGCAAGTGTACTATTTGCCTTATGCATATCATGGTGGGTTGTGTACAAAAATCTATTCATCCTTCCCAACCAGGCTGAGAAAGTGTACTATCTGCCTTACCCATGCAAGAAAGTAATGAAATGTAGTACTAAACGCGGCGAGGAAGACCTTCGGTCATGGTGGGTTGTGTACAAGATTCGAAGGCCTAGAAGATCCACCGCCGGCCACCTCTGCTGCCCCACCTCCACCGCTCTCGCGCCGCACGCCCCATCCCATTGGCCACCCCGTCGTCTTCTGCAGCGACATCCAGATACTTTCCCGGGCTTTTCAATGATGTAAATGAAGAAGTAAATCCACCCAACCAGTAAGCTCAACAAACACAACAAACACAGTAAGCACAACAAGAAGGGGAGGATGACTAGCCTTTCGATGATCCTCTCGATGTAGACGATACATACTTCTAAGTTGATGGTATTCATAATGGTTAAATTATGTTCTACTTTGTTGTTTTAATTTTAATAATATGTGCACCGACATTTCTTCAAAATGCAGGATGCCACGCCGACAGTTCAGGAGGAGTGCCTCGCAGGACGAGGACGACGACCATGACCAGGAGGTCCTGGGGGGCACTCCGGAGTCTGGCCATGAGGGCACGCCAGACCAGGATGAGTTAGCACTCACACAGGAGTCTGGGACCGCTGGGGGCTCTAGCCAGGATGGAAGCTCCCACGGTAGTAAGAGGGGACACAAGTTGCCCAAGGCGGCGAGATATCCTTACGGGCGGATCGTGATCGAGCCGGATGGCAACAGGTAATATCCTAATTCTCTAATTTGTTGTCAATTAAATCTACTAACTTACTTTTATTCACTGTAGCAACCTATCCTGTGTCAACCCCAACAAAGTTGATTTCTACTCGTGCCGAGCCTTAGCTCTTTTCGTGTTGTGGTTGTGTGGAATGCGATTACAGAATGTTTCGAACCCCCTCTCCCCTCTCGCTCCTCTCTTTTTATACAAACCTCGATCTGGCGGAGAGAGCCGAGGGGGGTAGGCAGTACAGTACTCTCAGTACATGATAAGACATGAGGGACGGGACAGGAGAGACGAAAATGTGCTGCTGCTGAGCGGCGCCGCCCACACGTGCTTTGCAAGTGGCCTCTGACCCGTGTGAACACGCCGGTGACAGGACGAGTGGGCCCCAGCTTACGCCGCCTGACGCGGGCGGCCGTCCTGACGACGCCCAACTCTCTCTCTCTGCCGGTCAATTCCGCAGCGCCACAGTAACAGTTGATCAGACCGGCAGAGGTCACTGTGGCGGTAATCATCTCTATCTTGGTCCATCCGTGCGTGATGTCGCATTTAATGCGCCTGTTCTTCGCAGCAGAGGAGAGCCTTCACCCAGAAGACTCCCTTAGGACGCTTCCTGCTGCGCGGGCCTCACCTGATAGTGTGGGGCCCTCGCCCGGTGCTCTGAGGGGCTCGCCCACACGCTGGGGCCTGGTCGCCCGCCAGACGTGTGGGGCCCTCGCCCGGCGCTCTGAGGGGCTCGCCCGCACGCTGGGGCCTGGTCGCCCGCCTGACGTGTGGGGCCCTCGCCCGCGGCTCTGAGGGGCTCACCCACACGCTGGGGCCTGGTCGCCCGCCTGACGTGTGGGGCCCTCGCCTTGTCTTCTTTCGGACTCTTCACACCCTGGTATTTATTATACCGACAACATACTTCTAAGTTGATGGTATTCATAATGGTTAAATTATGTTCAATTTTGTTGTTTTAATTTTACTAATATGTGCACTGACAATACTTAAAAATGCAAGATGCCACGCCGATAGTTCAGGAGGAGCGCCTTGCAGGACGAGGACGACGACCATGACCAGGAGGTCTAGGGGGGGCACTCCTGAGTCTGGCCAGGAGGGCACGCCAGACCAGGATGAGCTAGCACTGACACAGGAGTCTTGGGCCGCTAGGGGCTCTAACCAGGATGGAAGCTCCCAGGGCAGTAAGAGGGGGCACAACAAGTTGCCCAAGGCGGCGAGATATCCTCACGGACGGATCGTGATCGAGCCGGATGGCGACATGTAATATCCTAATTCTCTAATTTGTTGTCAATTAAATCTACTAACTTACTTTTATTCTCTGTAGCAACTTTTCATGTGTCCATCCCAACAAAGCTGATACCCAGCCAGCTAACGCACTTGGCATCCTCGTGCGCCAGTACTATCCTCGCATGGTTGGAGAGGAGAGGCACAACATCCCACTTACTCTTGGGATGATTACAATGTGGCACCTCACGGGGATAGCACCGCGGCCGAGGAGATAAGGCGGGAGTTCTGGGTGAGTTCGAACATTTTTGTTTTTTACATATCACATATGATTGGCTACTATTGTTCATTTGGATTTATTTCTTTTCAGCTTAGGTATCATCCGCGCCCGGGCTTGGAGGAGGCCGACATCAATTCTGTCATGGATAGGAACGCCAAGCAGAAAGTGCAGGATCTGATGTCGAGTGCACAGGTCACCGCTGCTCAGGATTTCCACAGGTATTCACTTATTTCTTCTGTCGTTTTTGGCGCATATGGTTCCAGTACGAATAATTTACTTTTGTCTTGTCATGTCAGGATTGTGAAGGGCGAGAAGATCACCCAGGCCGACGCGCACAAGCTGTACCTCGAGGCTCAAAAGTACGTGCAGATTCGACCGGACTGGGTGTCGAACGCCCTGGATGCCTGGGAGGCCCTATCGCAACACTGGGCCAGCGAGGCGTTCAAGGAAAAGTCCTTGAAGGCCAAGAAGAACAGAGCAGCTATGACGGGCAAAACGACGACAGGAAAGTCGTCGTTCGCTCAGCTAAGGAAAAGGATGGTAATGCTATTCCATCCCTATTTTGATCTTGTTTTCTTGTTATAAGGAATATATCGACACTCCACTTATACGATGCAGGGCGCCACGACTGGCCAGCTTCCGTCTTGGCTGTCGGTGTTTCGGAGGGGCCACACTTCCCAGAAAAAGGATGACTCCTTCGGTCCTGTGGACCCTGTAGCTGCGTAGCGAGAGGTACGCAATAATATAAATTAGTTCGTACACAACCATATATTCTAACTCAATTATCTTCACTTCAATGCAGGAACGCTACAGAGAGGCTTTTCCTGATAAGCATGGCCAAGAGATGGACCCAGAGGAGGAGCCCCTTGACCCTCTAGTCATACATCAAGCTATGGGTGGGAAGGCTCATGGGAGGCTAGCGATCGGAGGGGACCACCTGAGGTATGATACCGTCTAATTTTTGTACGTGTCAGTTCAGGTGATACTTTGTAACCACTAATATCGCTTTGTTACAGGTCGGAGGATTACATGCCTCAGCTGAGGGCTGCCCACTCTCAAACAAAGAGCCGACGCGCCTTCGAGGCCCGCATTGAGAGGGAGAGGCAGCGGGAGAGGGAGGAGAGGGAGCGGGAGAAGGAGGAGAGCAGACAGATGATGCTGGCGATGAGGGAGAGCTTGAGGACGCAAGAAAAAGCCAGACAGAGGCAGGAGGCGGAGATGGCGAGGCAACGATATGAGTTCGAGCAGAGGTAATGTCTTTAAACCTTTAATATCCATGCACATGTCGTTTATTACAATTTCATTCACAAGTTAGATGTCCATGAAATTGTTGGCTGGTCCCAGTGGTACTGCTAGCGGTCCGACCTTCTACGGGGGTCCGCCACCGTTTCCCGGTGGATGGGCACCGGCTCCCTCCACCCCATAAGGCAGCCACACTCCTCCACCAGGCGAATACGCTGGTCCAGCTCGCCCACATGGTGGCTTGCCATATGTTACGGAGACGGTAAGTCATTATCTCACGTTAATTCATGTTGCAGATCGTTTTTAAATGTTGCAAACCGTTTATGCCGTTTATGCGGTATATATGCAGGGTTCCGGATCTGCAGCTATCGGTGAACTTCAAGGCACAGAGGGAGGAGACACATCAGCGAGCCAGGAGGGCCCAACCTAGGTTACCGACCTCTTCGCGAGTGCCCCACCGATGTTTAGCCATCCGTCCAATCAACCCTCGTCAAGCCAACCCCCTCCGAGCGATCCAGATCAATAACTTGTTCTGTTTATTGCATTTAGTTGGAAACTTGAATTGCGATGTCTTATGTGATGAATTTGAATGTTTCGTAAATGTGCTGTGATGGAATTATGTTTAGTTTGTGCATTTCTATAGATTTATGTGCATTTGATCAAGTTTTGATGAATTATGGTCGTGTATATGCGATGAGGGCTATATTTGAATGTCGGGGCTGTTTGGGTTTGCAGGTGCGGCTGCGGCTGCTGCTGGGAGCAGCCGCAGCCGCTAAAATTTATGGTTTTTTCGGTTTTTGATTTAATTATTTTCCTGTTCTGTTACAGTGTCGACGGCCCTAATGTAGCCGTCGATACTATAAAACAGGTCCTCGTGGGGCCCATCACGGGCAATGTCGACGGCCGCTATTCGTACCGTCGATACAATCAGACCGCGCCACGTCACCAGAGCCCGCCTTAGCTGTGGGGCCCACCAACTACGCTGTCGACGGCACTATCTTGGCCGTCGATACTATGCTTCGCTTACGGCAAACGGCGTTTTCTAGTACTGTGTCGACGGCTTGGGGTAAAGCCGTCGACAGAAGTTGTATCGACGGCCCAGCCGTCGAGACAGGTTTTTTCTCTTCGACGAAGCATCCTGGACGGCCATTTATCAACGGCTGGTCGTCGACACTGACCTGTATCGACTGTTCTGTTTGTTGTATCGACGGCCTTAACCGTCGATAGTGTGGCGTTCTCCTGTAGTGTCGTGCTGACAAGGAGTACATCTTTCACTATCTTTGTTCCAAAATTTAGGGCCTGTTTGGATCCCTTAGAAGCTAATAGTTAGCAGCTAATAGCTAATAGCTGGCTAACAATTAGCTGCTAACAATTAACAGGCCCCCTGTTTGGATCCATTAGCAGTTAGCTAGTTGGACAGGATTTTGGGTCTTTAGAAGCGGATCGTGCCCCCAACCGCTTCTAGAGGTCATTTTCTGGCTTGAGACTGTTTTGAGGTATTAAACCGCCTGTAGAAGTTTGATCCCTTTTTTGAACCGCTTGAGAAAGCTTGTTCCCTAGTAGTGGATTGTTAAACAAGGCATTGCTAGCTCGTGCTGACAAGGAGTACATCTTGTTGCCTTATAACCAAGACTGGCAATGCTCTCTCACTATCTTTGTTCCAAAATTTAGCACGGTGTGGTATCTTCACTCGATGAGAGGAGATCTGGAAGTGTCTATTATCAAAGGACCACTTGATGTGTAAACTAACTCGCTGTCCTCTTTCTAGTCTTTTTCTTTAATTGTACACATCGAATTGTCCATATAACTTTTTCTAATCATGTCGGGCATTCGTGAAGTATGTCTCTGGTGGAGGCGGATAGAAGGGAAGTCTACTTTAATGCGCATCACAAATTTTGAGGTATCACCTCCTATGTAGCAGTGTAACATTACACAATATTATATTAGCTTCAATTAATGCTTTGTATATTTCAGTGCCACCACCACCGTGCACCACCAGTACCGCTGGGATCCCGTCACCGCGTCGCCTCGCCAGGGTATCTGGATGGCTAGATGGATTTTGTGTTTACTTATATACTCTTAAGATGCTACTAAATTGCTATATATGTGATATAGTTGTAATGTATATTTGCTGTTGATTCTGGGATGGTATTTGGTGTTCTTCTGAATTTTTAGGTCTAGACAGACCCGATGGGTTTGTGTCTAGGTCAAGGTCTGGATATGAGTCTGACTTTGGACCCATAACAATTTTTAGGTTTGGGTCTGAGTCATTCTTGGGTTTTGAGTCTAGGTCCATGGAGGCTGAACCCGGAGAACCGACCCATGGTGGTTCAAGACCATATCTCATGATATTTTCATCAGAGACAGGCTGATACGCTAACCGCCCCTAATGATCATTTTATTCGAGACGAATATGGGCGCCAACCATCTCTGATAATCCGATTAGACTGTTCCAAAACTATGATTGTTCACAACCGTCTCCAATTAGCTTTGATTCGCGGTTGTGGTTTGGTTTTAATTATAGTTGGAAAAGTCGAGGTCGTTTAAAAAGAGACTCGAAAAGGTTAAAAAAATTATTTTAAAATATTTTTAAGACTTTTGAGAAAAATCCCACGAAGCCTAAAAAATCATTACAAAATATTACAGTGAATGGTCTGTACAAAAATAGAAAATTTTACAAACCGAACTAGAACTGTATCGAAACTGCGAATCAAAGAGAGCCATGACGTCTAATTTAAGAAATAAATAGATCGCTGACAAATTCATCCATCATGACGGTATTCTAATGTATAGCACCTCCTTTGCACTCACACATGCGCTGGTTAGGAAAGATTAGAGACACACCATAACAAAACATTTATTAATAATTACTTTCATGTTATTGCTAAAAAAGAGGAAGATACCAGTCATCGATCTACTATATCTTATTCATTCTCCGCCGTGCAGCAGCCGGCGGCGAGCGCGACGGTGGTGGGAAGGGCTCCGTCGGGATGGGAGGGAAGGGTGGCTTCATCTTGGTTGCTGTCGTAGCGGCAGAAGGAGAAGCAGCAGCTGCCATGGAGAGGCAGAGGCAGAGGCAGAGGCAGAGGCACGCCATCGTCACCATGGCCGGCGCGACAACTGGACGAGACGACGCCATTGCTGTGGTTGTGTACGGCTCCTCCTTTCAACTCCGGTGGAAGCTTCTATTTGTAGGAGGTGGCCAGGCATTGCCCAGCTAGTAAGTAACGTCTGGGAATTTAATTTGCTACTCCTATACGCTGCATCTCTATATCCATTCTTCATATTGATTTGTTTCTCCATTTCCGTTTCTAAAATATTGATTACTACCAGCTATATCCATGCAATGAATGCCTGCACACTTACTGCATGCTTTGTGTTGAGGAACCTCGCTACCGGGTGTAGTCCGATGTATAAACGTGGACAATCAATCACAGAGAAAGATCAAAATCACAGGGGACACAGAGATATAGGGTGGAGCTTCTTCTTTATTATTTCTCAGATCTGTTCTTTTGACTTTGATACTTTGAGTTGCAAATTTCGTCTTATATTTGTTATATGATGGCTTGTGGACTTCGATATAGTATATATGTGCTTGTGGATGTGTGGTAATGTTTATTTTGTGTTTTTTGTGGTTTCGACGTGTGGTTTGGATCAATTGTGGTCGCAAATATGCGATGAGGGGTATATATATGCATTGTGGGTATTTTGGGTATGCAGGTGTTGCTGTCGCTGCTGCTGGGGGGCAGTGGCGGCAGCCGCAGGAATCTGTGTTTTTTCTTACAAAATACAGAATTTTTTTTCCTGTTTTTATATGTCTCGACGGCTTCACAGTGGCCATCGATACTACAAAGCAGTCGGCCCTGTAACAACCGCCTATCCATTGCCGTCGATACTACCATTTCAGTCCACGTCACCCAGCTGTGGGTCCTACTTTAAACAGTATCGACGGCCTCTTAATGGCGGTCGATACAACTCCAACAGTGTCGCTGACGGCGTCCCCGTTGACTGTCTCGACGGTCTTTCCGTTTGCCGTCGAGAACACTTGTGTCGACGGCTCAGCCGTCGAGACTAGTCACCTCTCTCGACGACCTTCACTCGACAGCCAGTTCTCGACGGCTAGCCGTCGACACTTATTAAACTCGACGGTTTGTGTTGTTTTATCGACGGCTTGGGCCGTCGATACTGCTGCCGCCTCCTGTAGTGACTGGTAGCTAGACATAGCCGCACTGCCCGGATCAGGACCAACAGTGTGAAAAGAAGAGGCTACCTAGGCCAAAAATCATATATCGGTCCATCGTACGTCTACCATCGATATCGCCGTCTCGTCCATAGCCATCTCTTGCACCGTACGTGCATACACTCGTTGCTCGCGTCTGTTTGTGCCACTCATGGACATAGATCAGTGATCGAGTTGCGTAGAATTAATATGGACATGGTCGAGAGGCATTGAAGGACACAGCACGGAACAGCTCGGTGATCATGGCCTTATTTTTTTCAGTTTAAATTAAAATTAAAAGCTAACTCTACAAATTTATTATTTTTTATGTACTAAATGATATAATATTTTTATAGTTATTTTATGATTTTAAATGATTTTTTCGGAGTTTCTAAATTATGTTTTTTATAATCCATGGACGTACTCTCCCAGTGATCACGACCTTTTCTGATTTCAACCAAAGAGAACAAGCCAGGCGCTGTGCCAGTGACTGCGAAGGGCATGCACACACGCACGGCCACGACCACGATCACGGCAGGACGCGCGTACGTGCGTCGCGCCGGCCGGCCGGCCATGCCGTGGTGCAGAATTGGGTGTCTCTTAGGAATTAGAAGGGAATTTAGTGGCTATTGGCAACAGGGGCTACAAATGGGTGTCATATAAATAAAATTCCCGCTTTTTCCTCGTGGCTATGCAGGCTAGCTAGAGCTAGCTCGAGCTTTACTTTATAGACGTTAATTGTACGCGAGTATATGGTGGAAAGGGGGGGCATGTGTTGGTGTCCCGTATGGTGTCTGCTGGTGGGAATACCTGGCTGGCCTGCGTGACATGATGCAGGATGGGGTACGTACGAACGACTACCTTGTATTGACTCAACAGTGGCGCTGATGGATGGATGGGTCGTCAGCCGCTTCCAGGCTCCCGTACGTCGATCCAGGTTGGTCGATCCATCGATGTGCCATTAGATCGATCGTGTGGCTGGTATACGTGTGGTTAAATCAGCGTGCATGGTGTGCCACTGTGCATCGGTGCGTGTCCATATATGTGCGTGCGGGTGGCGAGATATGGCCACCTATCCGCCATTTTGGGCGCAACACAAATGAACAGAGCGCGATGTGTTGGCACAGCGGGGAGAGCTTTTGGAGAGAGAGCTGAGAATAATAGATACTTTAGAGCATATGAGGCTTAAATTAAATCAATTTAATACTATAAAAATAAAATGGAAGAGATAAAAATATGAACGAATGTTTGCTCTGAATTGATGATATCCTATTTATTATGTAGCGTTACACAAGAATAATGTTCTCCTACAATAACGTCTTTTTTTTTGTCTGAATTTCATGC
The DNA here is from genome assembly GCA_005191435.1 of Raddia distichophylla. Lineage (NCBI taxonomy): Eukaryota > Viridiplantae > Streptophyta > Magnoliopsida > Poales > Poaceae > Raddia > Raddia distichophylla. Next base: position 36,058 of record SPJY01000878.1, on the reverse strand, counting down.
ACGACTGTACCATGCATATATGCGTGTGCGCGTGTTTACGTCCGTCGATGCATGGCCGTTGTTTGCCCGCTAGCTGCAAGCTTGCGCGCTTGTGCATAGGGCTATTTGTACAAACCTTTTTGTATTTTTCAGAGAGATCATGCACATAATTAAGCGCTATCTGTACCTCCCGTAATTTCCAGCAATATATATGTAGATCGTATATGCAGATATCACTACTAGGGATACAGGCAACGGTTTTAGAACCGCTTGTAAGCAACCGCGACTGATGCCTCGCGGAGCATTACAAGCCGCGACTGATGCCTCGCGGAGCATTACAAGCGGTTCTAGGAACCGCTTGTAGAGGTGTCAAAAAAGCCAAATAATATTGGAGGGAGGTGGGATTCGAACCCAGGACCTCACCCATCCACATGACTCACACCTCACTCAGCTAGCCAACCCACCCGCACGTAATCTCTGTTTAGATAGGGGGAGCTTTCCTTTTATCTATTTGAAAAATGGGCCTTTAGAAGCGGTTCGTGCCTCGAACCGCTGCTAAAGCCCAAGCATTACAAGCGGTTCGTGTCCCCAACCGCTTGTAGTGCTTTAGAAGCGGTTGGGGGCATAAACCGCTGCTATTCCTTGACTTTTAGAAGGGGTTCGTATCCCGAACAGCTTCTAAAGATGCTCTCCTAGCTTTGTGGCTAATAAACCGCTTCTAAAGGCTGACTTCGGGTTTTTTGAACCGCTTGTGAATGTCCATTCCCTAGTAGTGTATATAAACACTACTAAGACATGGTCTTTTTTACCGGTTGATAAGAGCCAAAAGTACTGGTTCTTGTTTTCCAGGACTGACCGGTTCGCAGTTCAACCAATCGGTACTGAAGGGGTTTATAGGTTTTGTAAAAAAGTTACGAAATATTGAGAGAACCAAGACTCGAACTCAGCGCCTCTTACCCCTTTGACACACAACTCACTCTTCTAACCAACTCACCCACCCACGCACTTTGATATATCTAGCACATGCATATCTTTTAGCCTTTTTAGAAACGAGGTGGTATTAATGAGCCGCATCAATACCGGTTCGTTGCCAGCTAGCCTGTACTCGCCTGCGAAAATAATCTTTACTGTTGCCTCCAACCAGTACAGAAAAACCGAATCGCTACTTTTTCTACGAACCTGTACTAATGTTTCCGGTATATTAGCCCAGTTTTCTAGTTGTGACACTACCAGATAACTGGCTTTACTAATGACCCATGACCACCGATTAAAGGTGAACCCGCACTGATGGTTACATCACTACTAGTTTAAAAACTACTAGGCTAGCCAAAGGTCAGGATGGACTAGAACCGGTAGTGATGCAAAATTTTCACTATTGGTTCGCGATTCGAATTATTAATGATTCCTCCGTGAATTATCACTACCCGTTTGTAGGTAGCAAAACGTAGGGTTGGTTGTACAAGCCAATAAAGTTCCAGTTTTCCACCAACGTTTTATATTTACACATTAGTCTTCCTCCCTAAACTCCTTGCATATGAACAGAGCAAAAGGGGTGAGAACCCTCACGGTCTAGCTTGGTGGGGGAAGTGATGTCTAAATTTTTAAAATTTGATGATTTTACCCCAATCCAAGTGTTATAAGGTTAGTAACATCATGATCGTTTTATTTGTGGTTAAATGTAGTTACCTTATTTCTCTCAATTTGGAGAAAGGATTATTTTTTGCATGATGAATGGAGGTTTCTGAATCTAGATCTAACATGATAAAGTTTTGGATTAAGTTGTAAAAAAATGTCTTGTATGTTTGGAGTTTGTTTAGATTAGGTTGTAGCTGCTGTAGAAGGTGTGGATCTAACTTACATTTAGGTTATGTCCATGATCGCCCAAGAATTTTGAAGCTAGAGCTTGATACATTTTTTAAATAACTAGATTGCAAAAAAAACTTGTTGTCCGCGGAGGTGTGGATCTAGCAAAAAATTTGGTTATGGTTCCACAATCAATGATGATTTTTGAATAATCTAGAGCTCCGTAAGTTCGCTAAAATGCTACCTCAAATTGAGGGCATGCAAGCTTTTATCAGTATGGTCGTTGCATACATGCCATCAGGTTTCATATGTTGTCCATGCCTATACTACGGAAATGAAAAGGAGTGTTCAAACTCATGGGCATTTCATAGACATTTGTTCCTGAGTAGTTTCATGCCTAACTATATATATTGGACAAAGCACGGTGTTGACGTTTGTTTTATCGGGGGTATCATCTGCAATGATTTATATGAGATTGTGCGCTGGATTCAAACTTGATGGTTAACATGGGACAAGGGAATATACAGGTTCACGCCCTCATGGAGGAGGTAATTCCCTAGTCGTGTGTTCTGGGATTATGAATATGATCTTGCGTATTGCGTTGTATGCTTGGATGTGGGATGTCCCGAACCGGGGTCCCATTGTGGACTGCACGAGCCCCAGGTATCCTCTAGAAGGCCCATAAGGAGGCAGATAGGGAGCGACTTAGGCCGATTGGATCGGGATATAGACCACTCGGGTTACGCAAGACTTGATTACCAAGGATACTCCTGAGGATAGAGTCGAGCTCCATGTAATTAGGAGATTCATACTAGCATATCATGCATCGGTATAACCGAATTTGGTGCCATGTACTGGATAGAACCATGTAACCCCATCTCCCCTGCCCTATATAAAGGGACGGGTAGGGGGCGTAGATCTTCTTTATCATCACCATACGCATCCCACATGGGATAGCTACCTCTGCGAATTAATGCACAAACATAATTTCAGAGCACAGGACTAGGGTATTGCCTTCGTGTTGACGGCCTGAACCTGTATAAATCCCTGTCTTGTGTTACCATCTGGCTTGCTTCTTGTGCGCATCTTCGTAACAAATTCATTGCCGACGGTGACCCCCAATTAGCCACCAGTCGATAGTTGGCTAGCCAGGTAGGGGACCGCGTCAAGATCATTGATCAAGCTAGATGGCTTTCTCAGGATTATCGTCCGTCACCCTTGCGCCGGGACAGTCGTTGCGCTTCGGTGCCCTAGACTTCATCGCCGACGGCATTGGTAATCTTCGTCTCTCTCCTCCCGGAGAGATCATCTCGCAAAAAGGTACGTGCGCCCTACCGCGTCCCTTACCTTTTGGCCTGGAGAACTAGGCGCGTGCTTTCGGCAGGATCATCCGTCTCCGCTCCCACTTTGCACCCATCCTCGATGAATGCGAAGGACTCGGCGGAGGCGCCTACTCGGGCATGGATGTCCTTCGGCCTGAAGAAGACTCAGCACTCCAGATTAGATTTCCCTCCGGTCTCGAAAACCCTACCGCGACCTTCGTGCGGACTGTTTTCGAAATCGGGACTAGAGGTGACCAGGCGGAGGATCGATCTCCTCAACCAGTCGGACTCGTACCGTCAGATCCAACCACGTTCGTGGGTGTCATCAATGCTGGCCAACCCATTGGACAAAGTGAACAAGTCAACCTCTCCCTCTCTGACTCCGAGTCTGATGAGAGCACGGAGGCCTGTAATTACAACGAGGTCTTCGTCCTCAGCGCAGACGACCACCACTCTGCCTCTCAACCAGTCGGGAACGAGGCAGCCACCACTGAGTCGGTAGAAGCGGACCTGCGTCGCGCTGAAGACCAAGATCGCCTGCGTCAACTTCGTATTTGCGACCACAACGTCCAGAACGAGCTTCGCGCGGTAAAGCTAAGGGATCAAGATGTATACACGACTCCTCAAACGAATATGTTCACCTCCAAGATGCTTCTCGAGACTATCGCGTTGCAGCTTCCAGAAGACAGCCCGCTTGTCTAGACCTTGGCTCCTGCAACGTCCATGGTAGAGATGGCGGCTATCCAACAGAATGAGGCACTTCCGGCTCCAACCGCTACGGCTCATAGCCGCTCTATGAGCAATCGAAGTACGGCGCGTGCCTCCGCAGCTGGCGTTCACATCACTCGGCTGGCCACGACCTTCGCCACGACATAGAAGCCAGAAGGCGGGAGCGCATCGACGGCGAGCGAAATTCTCGCAGCCACCGCAGTCGGCGGGACGATAATCAAGCCGATCGCACCGCCAGTCGGCGCGATCGTCGCCATGAACATCGTCGTCAATACCCGCGGCGGAAGCATCGCAGCAGATCCCCGCGACGACGTCTGCCACCACCCTTGGAGGGGATTCGAGTGTTCACCCCTGATCTTCGCCGAGTGGTTTGGCCAGACAGTTTTTATCTGAAAGGCATCGACAAGTTTGATAGCGAGAGAGACCCAACGAACTTGCTGCAAGTATATGCATCAGTTAGCGTAGCAGGAGGTGATCAGAACGTGATGACGAATTACCTACCAGTCACTCTGACCCCAACCGCCCAGACCTAGCTGTCGGGATTCCCGGAGAACTCTATTGAGTCGTGGGACGATCTCTAGGAGCAGTTCATCGCCAACTTACAAGGGACCTATGAGAGACCCACTGGAAGATGGGAGATTGGACAACTACATCGACGGAAGAGAGAGACTCTCCGGGAATTCATCAAGCGCTTCACCAAGTAGAAGAACGAGATCCGGGACGTTTCAGAACAAACCGCCATCGATGCCTTTTTCGCCGTATGCAAATCAGAGGAGTTGAACAGGCAGATGACTCGGGACCCCCCGCGAACTCTCAAAGCCATCTTAACGATGGAGAATCAAGAAACCAACGCCGAGGAGGTCATCATGTATCATCGTGGAGGCCACGACGGGGGCTCAAAGAAGAAGCCCAACGACGAACAAAGCAAACCCAAAGACAAAAAGCGCAATGGGGACAAGGTGGTTGCCAACGTGGAGCGTAATCGACGTAAGCCCCCCAATGACAACGACTACAACAAGGTCATGGAAGCGGTATGTCCCTTTCACCCCGCGGAAAGCATTCCGCCAAAGACTGCCTCATTCTGCAGAAGTTCACCGACAACTCCAAGCAGTCGGTTGCCAAAGGTGGCCACGGCAAAAAGCCAGACGGGGATTACCAAGATATGAAGCGCGAGATCAGCTACATATTCAGGGGCTCTAATGCGTATGAGTCCAAGCGGAAGCAGAATCTTACCTGATGTGACCATGCCCATCATGGGTATGACCGACACTACGTCAACATGGTGGTCATGCCCGAGCTTTTCTTCAGCATGGTCGTTGATGAGATTTCAAGCCACTACTTCATCTTCGACCACTACATCTACTACAAGTTGGCAACACCTTGCAACATATTTTAATACATCTACATGTACTACGACGTCTACTGCTGCATGGGTTTGTCGACCACCACCATGGCTAGGACGTACAAGCCAGCAGCAAGTACGTCGTCGTGTTGATATTGCGCTGTCGCCGCCACCACTTCGATCACCACCTTGGCCGCCTCCACTATATGAAAACATACTCAAGAAAGGCACCTCTCCACCTCCTCGACGACCTCAGGCCCAAACACCCATGTTGCTCAAGGCTCAACCAAAGATCAAACCCAATTCGTCGTCCACGAGCCCAGTTCGGCCACCAGGAGCAGTCCAATTTGAAGTCCGTTTTGAACGTTCTTGGTATGCATGGACAAGCCCACGACGAGAGCTTTCCAATGGATCCAGTTTGAGGCCCAAATTCTATCAGAATCAACATAAATCATAAAATCAAGAGGACGTCAAAATCAGCAGGGTGCTGCGCCACCTCCACTTTGGGCCCGTGGCCCATGTAACCCTAGTGTTGAGCGCCCCAAACCCTAGCCGTCGCTATATATTCTGTAGCCGTCATCTTTTAGACTTGGGTTTTGCTTAGTTTATTCTGCCGTCGTAGTTTTTCCGTGTATCGGTTTGCTGAACCCCAACTTTACATGCTTATTCGGTAATCAGTAATTTCAAATTGCATCTACCGTGTTCTTGCTCGTGTTCTCGATTTGCTTGCAGGAATTAGCCTTCGTGGTGAGGTCAATCGCGTCTTGGCGTGGTTGATAATGAACGGAGACAGTGGTGTAGCGATTGCAGGCTTAGATCTATTCTGATTGGAAGACGGATCGTCAACGTCGAGTTCTCCACCAATCATGTTTATCCATACCTGTCGGAAGATCGTGACCCCGTTCCCCATCAAGTGGTATCAGAGCCTCGGTTTCCCGTCAGGTATATTTGTATCCCCTTTGTTCGTTGTTTGTCTTCCACCTAGAGTCTAGAAAATTGCCCCACAAAAAAATTTTAGTTTGTCGTCATATCCATAGTCCAAACCACTTTGTGCCCTTCACAATTTCATTTTTAGTTTTGCGTTGTTGAATTTGTATCCATCATGATTGTCTTGTTGCTGGAGTAGAGTAAATTCTTGGTGTATGTTGAGTCTTACATCTTGATCTAACGCCATTACGTCGTCGTCGCCGCCGCGTCCAAATCCGGTGTCAATCTGTTTAGTTCGGTAGTTCGCCTTTATCTCCTTCGTATGGACTCAAAATTGGACAAATTCAGGGTCTAAATTATAGCCCAGAAAAAGTTCGACAACTTTGTCCATTGTGAGAAGTACCACAAATGCTGTTTTCCTGCCCATAATCGCGATTGAAGTCAAGCTTTCTTGTCTCGGATTTTTCTGAGCAGTCTGTATTGCGGGGCCCATATCTCCTAGATCCATTATTCAAAATTGTTGTTCCATATATGTACATTGATCAACACGAAAAGATCTACAACTTTGCTGTTATACGTTTTAGTGTTTGAGGCCTCCGAAAATCGGAAAACAGCATAAGAAGTTTCTGCATAGCAGATCTATTTTTCCAGTAAGAGAAAATTGAGTGTTTGTATATATATCTTGTAATCTTTCATATGCAACACTATTGATATTGAAAAAAAGGTGGAAAAGGCAAGTGCATAAAAAGAAGCCGCACAAAGAGAAAAAAGCGAGGAAAATAATGAAAGAAAGAAAGAAATCAGAAGTGCTTGCATTCTTTTGTATCCAAAGTGTTGTGTTATTTTTTTTGCTTGCTTGAGCTAGGTCTAAGGACGGGTTTAGGCCAGTAACTTTGACAAGTACTTTAGATATATATTCAGCTTTGCTAATCTGATTTCGATAATTGCATATTCCTTGCTACTAATATATACTGATGCCCCTTGGACGAGGAAGAAAATACTTCTCCGATCATATCAATTCCCCATCCTCGAAATGGCCACGGCTTCACAATCGGATGCAAGACAGATGCAGGCGCATGCTGGATATTTCCAAACTTCTGACAATCTTTACAGCCTTTATAATATTTGAAGCAATCTTGAACCATGGTTGGCCAGAAAAACCCTACACGCTTCAGTATCCACTTCATCTTATATGCTGACTGATGTGTCCCACAAAGTCCTTCATGAATTTCTCCAATTGCAACTTTAGCGTCTTCTTCATTCAAACATATAAGTAATAACCCATCAAAACTCCGATAATATAGCTTATCATTGATCAATATATACCTCTGAGCTCTCCTCTTAAGTTTTCTATTGGCTTTTCCTTGAGGATCTTTAAGATAGCCGATAATCTCTACGTGCCATCCCATCGGTACCGAATTCTGACTTAGAACAATCTCCAGCTCCATGATCGGCATTTTGTATCCTGAGGCTTCTTGAGCTAACTTATTGGCCTCGCAATTCTGCTCCCTCGGAACATGTTGGATTGTGAATATACTAAAATATTTAGCCAAATTCGAAGCTCTTTCTAAATAATACCGAAGCAGTTCACTATGACACTCATATTTACCGATCATTTGGAAAACTACCAACTGTGAATCCCTAAAAACCTCCACCGCAACAGCCCCAGTTTGAATCAACCACTCCAACCCTTGAATCAAAGCTTCGTATTCTACTTGGTTGTTGGTCAATCCAAAGTCCACGGTAACATTGAATCGGTAAGGAACGCCTCCAGGGGATATTATGAAAATACCGATTCCACATCCCTTCTCACAGACCGATCTATCAAAAAACATTACCCATGGCAAAAGAATCAAGAGATTAATGTCTTGATGGTGTGTAATGAAATCGGCTAATACTTGCCCCTTGACAGCTTTCGGAGATTCATAGGTTAAATCAAATTCGATGAGAGTGTATTCCCACTTTCCGAGACGCCCTTTGATAATTGGAGCATTAAGCATGTATTTGACCACATCGGTTTGGCAGACCACTTTGCACTCAACACCCAACAAATAATGCCTCAACTTAGTGCAACCAAACTATAAACAAAGGCAATACCTCTCCACCACTATGTATCGGGTTTCTAGGTCCAACAATTTCCTACTTAGATAAAAAATTGCATGCTCCTTTCCAACTATCTCTTGGACCAGAACTGCCCCTATTGTATTTTCTGATACCGATAGATACAACTTAAACGGCAAATTCTCTTTTGGGGCAACTAGAACAGGTGGATTGATCAAATACTCTTTGATGTTATCAAATGCTTTCTATTGCTATGGGCCCCAAACAAACTTATCGGAATTTTTCAAGTTAAGTAATGGAGAAAACGGGATGATTCTTTCTGATAAATTTGAAATAAATCTCCTTAAGTAATTAATTTTACCAATCAGCTCTTGTAGGCGAACCTTTGAATCTGGAGGTTTAGTATTCAGAATCGCCTTTACTCTATCGGGATGCACTTCAATACCTCTTTCATGTACCATAAAACCCAAAGAACTTGCCGGCCGACACTCCAAATGCGCATTTCTTTGGATTCATCCTCATGCCATATTTTCGAAACCGATCCAACACGGTCACAATATCAGCCAAGTGTTGTTCTTCTTTTTGAGGCTTGATTACCACATCATCAATGTAAATTTCAACTAACTTACCGATTAAATCGTGGCAAATTAAGTTCATCCCTCTCTGATATGTAGCCCCAGCACTGATCAGCCCAAAAGTCATAACAACCCACTCGAATAAGCCGATAGAAACCAGGACATCTAAATGCAGTCTTGTTTACATCTTCTTCGGGCATAAAAATTTGATTGTAACCAGCATTACCATCTAAAAAACTGATAATCCAATTGCCAGAAGCAGCGTCATTCAATCGATCAGCAATCGGCATCGGATATTCATCTTTGTACGTTGCCTTGTTCAAGTCCTGAAAATCGATGCACACCCCAATCTTTCTTCCCAACCGGCACAATATTAGAAATCCAATCGGCATATTTGCATGGCCGAATGAACTTTGCATCTAGCAACCTTTGAATTTCAGCCTTTACTTGATCATAAATCTTCCAACTTATTCTCCTTGGTGCTTGCTTCACCGGCCGAAATCCTGGCTTCATTTTAATCTTATGTTCAACTATAGATCGGCTTAGACCAGGCATCTCGTGATACTCCCAAGCGAAGCAATCAACCCGATCCTTAAGAATTTGAATAAGCCGATCTTTGTATTCCCGCGGCAATTGTTTACTAATGTAAGTGGGCCTCTCTTTACCATCGATTCCAATATCGACTTTCTCAAGTTCATCAGCCGATATAAAGCCTTGGCCCATCTTATACTCGATCTCCTCTGTAGCCGTGGTTCCCATAAAAACCCTCGTGTCCTTGAGTTATTGACTGTGCTTCCAACATCGTCGGTTTAAAGCCTGATTTACTAAAGCTGATAAAATCACATTCTTCCAAGGGTTTTCCCGATAATGCTTCCAGATTGTCATAGATTTCAGCACAATCGGTTTCTGCAGTCAAAGATTCCCCTCTAACCACTGCTATTTGTTCGCCAATCCACTGGATCAAAATCTGATGCAGCGTTGATAGAATACAACAATTGGCGTGTATCCAATCCCTTCCTAACAGCACATTATAACTTCCACCGTGAGTTCCACCACCAGAATCCCTTTTGCTTCTGTCGGGTTCCCATTGAAATCGCTTAATACCATATTGGTCTTTACCAAATCCTCTGTAGACTTTCCAATTTTCCGACACACATAATACGGCATGAGATTCACAGTGGCTCCACTATCCACCATTATTTTTGATATCGGCTTTCCATTCACATATCCCATGATGAACAATGGCTTCAAGTGTAATCGGGAATTCTCAGGCTTCTTAAATATAGCATCCTCAGCTCTAATTACTAGTTCCGCAGCAGCCTCTTCATAATCACACATGAATTCCCGAGGCAATATGCAAACCATATTGGTAGCAATCGAGACTTCATCAGAATCTGTATTAGCATCAATAATAACAACCAATCTCAGCTTCGGTCTCCACTCTTGATTTCCCCTTGCTGGTCTCATCGGCTTTACTTGCTCCAATAGAGCATCCCTGAACTTTTCTGCCTCTGCCTCCTTCGCCTCAGTATTTCTCATCCGCTGCAAGCGCCGTTTCTGAGATTTTGTAATTTCACTTGGACACCATTGCGGCAATGGCACTTTGGGAGGCCGATGCACATCGGTATTTTTATTTATCGTAATTTCCTCGGATTTCTCACTAGGAAACACCAGACGATCTTTTACCGATGTTCTCTTTACTGACGGAATGAACACATGATTCATGGGGCAATTCTTAAGAGTAGGCAATGACATCCTCTCTTCCCAGCAATATCAAAAAAAAGGACATTCCCAATGCTCCATCTCCCAATCTTGATTCCTTGAATCGCTATGAACAGGCTTAGGAGTATTTGGTTTGATGTTTATACGAGGTGCATCTCTAGCCATCCGACCATACTTTTCCAACAGCTGATTAAAAGTTGGTTTTGGCCTTGGCTTTGTAATCAAATTCCCTATTCCACGCCTCACCTCGCGCCATTCGCCAGTTCTTTCACCACCCCGTCGGTTTGCTGCTCGGAATTTCAATTCTGGCATTTCTTCCACCACAATCCTCTTAGAGCCAACGAGCACCTTAAACCGATTAGAATTTCCAGAGTCATCGGCTTTCCTTTTGGCAGCATCGACCATCCCAACAAAGCCGACTGGAAAGGGTTCTGTATCAATTTACGAATTTTTGCTTTGATATCGAAGTTGTCCGCTTTCAATCGCTTTTTGCACGACTTGCTTGAAAACATTACACTCATTGGTGGCGTGTGAGTAAGAATTATGCCACTTGCAATATTTTCGCTTCTTAAGCTCTTCGAGTGGAGGAATTACATGCCCCTGCTTAAGCCGAATTTGCTTTTGTTGCAGTAAATGGTCAAAAATTCGATCACACTTAGATGTTTCAAAAGAATACTTGCTCTTTTCAGAGCCTTTCGGCTTTATCCAACCAAGCTCGAATTCTTTCTTATTGCTTACCCATTCAGCCACATAAGCACCAACTTTTTCAGTATCGGAATCATCTGAATCATCTATTTCCACAGTGTCCACAACATTGATAGCTTTGTCTTTCCCCTTTTTATTGTTATTATTCCGGTACTCTTTCTGACCTGGATAAGAATTATCAGAGAATCGGCTTTCATACAGCGCGATTTTGTGAGCCAGATGGGAAATATCTGCAAATTCTTGATTGCCCACCTTCTTCTGATTGACAGGTAATAAACCTTTGAAAGCCAATTATGTTAATTCATTGTCAGGCAGTGAAAGGCTATAACATCGGTTTCTCACCTCCCTGAACCGACGTAGATAATCATTTACTGATTCTCCAAACTTCTGCTTAATCATCATAATATCGGTAATTCTAGCTTCGTTCTCTCCAGAGTAAAAATATTCGTGAAACTTCTTCTCCAGATCTGGCCAGGAAGTGATATTGTTTGGAGGGAGTGAGGTGAACCAATTAAATGCCGATCCCGATAGTGACAGAGGGAACAATCGGCATTTAAGTGTATCCTTCGAAGCAGCTTCTCCACACAATGCAAGAAATCTAGTGATGTGCTCACGTGTGGAGGTATTATCACTTCCGCTGAACTTAGCATTTGCAAAGTCTGGGACTTGGTATTTGTGAGGAAACTCTGTTTCATGAAAAGTCGATGGGTACGGCATGGTATAGTGTGGAGCAATCTTAGGAGTGTTGAACCCACACTTCTTCATCATGTTGTACACCTGGTTCCTTGTCATCTCTTCCAGATTTTCATTCATTCCAGAGTTAATCGGCTGATAGTTTGGATCTGGCACTGGGATTGTCGACTGGTAGCTAACCGAGGGTTATCTTCGGCAATGATTATATATGGGGCGATGCACAAGATCCAAACTCGATGGTAGCATAAGACAGGGATTTATACAGGTTCAGGCAATGGTGGAGGTAATACCCTACTTTCTGTGCTCTGGGATTATATGGTGATTTGATGATCAATGTGGAGGGAGATGTCTCTCGATGGATAGGTGCGGAGATGATTATCAACCTGATGATGAAGATGCCGAACCAGGGGGCTCCCTGCCCGCCTTATATAGTGGGGGGGGGGGGCAGGATTACAAGATAGAGTCTTGGTCGGTTACGAGGTAGGATTCCTATCTCTATCCTCTAGCCAGATACATATTTATCCAGTATTACAAGTATATCTTCCCTATTAATTAGGGATAGACTTCTTTCCTTGCCGGGCAAGCCTTCTAGAGTCCGAGTGGTACACTTCCTTATCCACCCGACTTGGTCCATCCCCTGTCGGGTGGTCTCTTAGGCCGCCGTGTGGGTATCGGGGGTCTATGTTGTCCATAGTAGCCCCCGAGTGCTTCATAGTCGAGTTGCTGCTGCTGTTTGTCGCATGTTGGATGATTCATGCTTCATGCCGTGTGCTTTGTAGAATGTTGATGCTCCTTTCCGACTAGCTTCTGCCTGTTATCTGCGAGGAGACTGTGAAGGACTCAAAGAGAGTTGTTAGTGATACCCAGCCCGGCATTGGCGAAGTTCTAGCGGTCGGCTCTTTGTAAGGCGCATCACTTTGATTTTGATGAAGTGGTAGCTGTACGCATCTTGCGACGTACAGCTGGCGACCCAACAAGGGGCATACTGAAAGTGCATCTAGGCCCTAAGTGATTTTGGTGATTAATAAGTAACAATTATAGAGCTAATATTTCTATTGGAGAATTGTGCACAGAGGTTATACAGATTAAAATCCATGAGGTACATATTTATATGTGTTGGTGTACCCCTCAAAAGTGGATATATTGCAAAAAGACATCAAGACTAGTATTTATTTGTAAATCTTTATTTATTGTGTCCTAGGGATGCTGTACTATAAAGAGGGATGAAATGGAGAAGCTTATAAAGGTTCCTAAGTGCTCAAAATAGGTATCTCGAAGTTTGTGTGAGTTTTCCAGTCAAAATACACCTCATACAGAACCTATGCCATCAGAACATCCGACGTGGGTCGGAACATCCGATGGTAATCCAGTCTGCCAGTTTTTCATCCCATCCAGTAAAGGGTCCATCGGAACTTCCATCGGAACATCCGATGCAGGTCGGAACATCCGACGGGGGATCAGAACATCCGATGCGGGATTAACTGCACAACGGACCCTGTCTTGTGTTACCATCTGGCTTAGTTCTTGATTAGCGTCCCCTCGTATAAATTCATTGCCGGCGGTGACCCCCTAGTTAGTCACCAGTCGACAGTTGGCGCACCAAGTAGGGGGCAGCGCCAAGATCATCTCTTAGGTCAGATGGCTTCTTCGAGATCGCCGTACGTCGTCATGTGGCTGGGAGAATCTCTTCGTTTCGGCATCCTAGACTTCATCGCCGACGGCATCGGCTATCTTCATCTCTCTCCCCTGGATAGACTCCTTCGCGAGGAGGCACGCGCAATCAATGCGACCCATTGCCTTTTGGCTTGGAGAATTCAGCGAGCGCCTTTAACAAAATGACCCCCTCGCTGTTCTCCTTCGCACCTCTACCCGAGGAAGACGAAAGAGAACTCGGTGGGCTCAACCGTATGGGCGTGGATTGTATTCCACCCAACAACAACATAGCTCCTTCGGCTGGATTTCCCTCCGGACCCGAGAGCTTCGCTGCGGCCTCCGCACGGATCTCATCTAGGATTTGGATAGGAGATAACCAGTCGGCGAGCGCGCCAGATCCACTGGGATCAGATCCATCTATGTTCGTGGGTGTCATCAATGCTGGCCAACCCATTGGACAGAGCGAACAAGTTAGCCTCTCCGTTTCTGACTCCGAGTCCGACGGGAATGCTGAAATTCGTAATTATCGAGAGGTCTTCGTCCTAGGCGCGGATGATCACCATTCTGCTTCTCCGCTTGTCGGGTACGCAGAGATTGACACTGGCGTAAATCCAGATCCTCGCCAGGCGGAGAACCAAGATCGCTTGCGTCAACTTCGCGTTCGCGGCCGCGACGTCCAGACCGAGCTTCGCGCGATGAAGCCAAGGGATCAAGAGGTTTACACGACTCCACAGGCGAATGTCATCGCCTCGAAGACTCTTCTCGACACTATATATCGCGCTGCAACTCCCAGAAGGCAGCCCGTTCGCCCAGACCCTTGCTCGAGCGACGGCCATGGTGGAGATGGCTGCCATACAGCAAAACGAGGCGATTCCCGCTCTGACTGCATCGGCTCGTAGCCGCTCTACGCGAAATCGGAACCGGGCTCGAGCCTCCGCGGCTGGCGATTCTTATCACTTGCCCGCCCACGATCTTTATCAAGACATCGAAGCCAAGCGGCGGGAGTGCAGTAACGGCGAGCGGAACTCTCGTGGCCATCATAGCCATCGCAACGATGACCAAGTCGAGAGCACCGCTAGGAGCAGCGTCAAGGCCCGCCTTGGGAGCGTCGTAGCGGATCCCCGGCGCGGAGGCAGCCATGACCGTTGGAGGGGATTCGGGCCTTCACCCGGATCTTCGCCGAGGGGTTTGGCCGGATGGTTTCAACCTCAAAGGCATCAACAAGTTCGATGGCGAGAGGGACCCAAAGAACTGGCTGCAGGTTTACGCCTTAGCAGTCAGCGCGGCAGGAGGTGATCAAAATGTCATGGCAAACTACTTGACGGTCGCTTTGACCCCAACCGTCCAGACCTGGCTAACGAGACTCCCGGAGAACTCTATCGAGTCTTGGGACGACCTCCAGGAGCAGTTCATCGCCAATTTTCAAGGGACCTATGAAAGGCCCGCGGGGAGATGGGAGATTGGACAGTTACACCGGCGCAGGAATGAGACTCTTCATGAGTTCATCAAGCGCTTTACCAAGAAGAAGAATGAGATCCGGGATGTTTCGGAGCAAACAGTCATCGACGCCTTCTTCGCCGAATGCAAATCCGAGGAGCTAATCAGGCAGATGACCCGAGACCCCTCGCGTAATCTCAAAGCCTTGTACACAATGGCCGGCCTTGTACATAATGGCCGACCAGGAGGCCGAAGCCGAAGAGGCCATCGCGAATCATCGCGGCGGCAACGACGGAGGCCCCAAGAAGAAGCCCAACGATGAGCATGGCAAACCCAAGGACAAGAAGCGAAAGAGGGATGAGATGGTCGTCAATATGGAGCGCAACCGACCTAAGCCACCCAACGACAACGACTACAAAAAAGTGATGGACTCGGTATGCCCTTTCCATCCTCGAGGAAAGCACTCGACCAAAGACTGTCTTATTCTGCAGAAGTTTGCCGAGAGTTCGAACCAGTCGGCTAAGGGCGGTCTGGGCAAGAAAGCCGATGGAGATTATCAGGACGCAGAGCGCGAGATCAACTACATATTCGGGAGCTCCGATGCGTACGAGTCCAAGCGGAAGCAAAAGCTTACCGCTCGGGAGATCAACGCTATCACGCCCGTGACTCCAAAATATTTGCGCTGGTCCGAGATGGCCATCACCTTCGACCGATCGGACCACCCAGACCGGATCGCCTTCCCTGGGTGGTATCCTCTGGTGTTGGATCTGGTCGTGCGAAGAAGCAAACTAAAAAAGGTTCTGGTCGATGGCGGGAACGGGATTAACGTCCTTTTCGTCAAGACCCTGGACCAAATGAATATTCCATGTTCTGAGCTACGGCAGGGATCGTCTCCTTTCCATGGGGTAATCCCCGGGACGTCCGCGATACCACTCCGACAGTTCTCTTTGCCCGTCACGTTCGGGACTAAGGATAACTATCGGACCGAGAGTCTGAGCTTCGAAGTGGCTGATTTCGAGACGGCATATCATGCCATCTTGGGAAGGCCGGGGATTGCAAAATTCATGGTTGTTCCCAACTACACTTATCTCGTCTTAAAAATACGAGGTCCGATGGTGTAATCACCCTCCCTGGTGACGTTAAACAATCTCTGCTCTGTGACAGCGAAAGCTGTGAGCTGGCGTAGGCACTGGACTCATCTGCTGAGATGGAAAAGACCCGACTGGAGGTTGCATCCCTTCAGGAGGAGGGGGACGTCCCGCCAAAAAGCAGGCCAAAACATCCATCCAAGCAGCCGAAAAAACCAAGAAGATTCTGTTGGACCCGTCTGATCCGGACAAGACGGCCGTGATTGGGACATGGCTTGATAGCAAATAGGAAGACGCGCTCGTCGCTTTCCTCCGGGCCAACCAGGATGTGTTCGCTTGGAAGCCTTCAGACATGCCTGGTGTTCCGTTGGAGGTGATCGAGCATTCTCTCCATATCGACGAAAAGGCGAAGCCCATCAAGCAGAGCCTACGAAGATTTGCTCCAGGATGTGTTCGCTTGGAAGCCTTCAGACATGTCCGGTGTTCCGAGGGAGGTGATCGAGCATTCTCTCCATGTCGACGAAAAGGCGAAGCCCATCAAGCAGCGCCTACGAAGATTTGCTCCAGATCGGAAGGACGCCATACGGAGCGAAATCACCAAATTGTTGGCCGCTCGGTTCATCAAGGAGGTGTATCACCCCGAGTGGCTCGCCAATCCGGTCTTGGTGCAGAAGAAAAACAAGACATGGCGGATGTGTGTCGACTACACGGACCTCAACAAAGCGTGCCCCAAGGATCCTTTTCCCCCGCATAGATCAAGTGGTGGATTCCACCGCCGGGTGCGAGTTCCTGAGTTTTTTGGACGTCTACTCAGGCTACTATCAGATCAGTCTGAAGGAGGAGGATTGCATCAAGGCGTCGTTTATTACGCCTTTTGGTGCTTTCTGCTATATCACAATGCCATTCGGGCTGAAAAACGCTGGCGTAGCTTATCAACGCACCATACAGCAGTGTTTTCACACTCAGCTCGGATGCAACGTGGAGGCATACTTCGACGACGTCGTCATAAAAACAAAATTCAGATGGGATCTCATAGCAGATCTGACCGAGTCATTCGAGAGCCTAAGGGCATATCGGATGAAGCTAAATCCCGAGAAGTGTGTTTTTGGGGTTCCGTCTAGTAAACTACTCGGATTCATCATCTCTAATCGGGGGATCGAAGCAAACCAAGAGAAAGTCAACGCCATCATCAAGATGAAGCCCCCGACTAATCAGAAGGATGTGCAGAAGCTCACTGGATGCATCGTGGCACTCAGCCGATTCGTTTCCCGACTCGGGGAGCGAGGCATGCCTTTCTTTAGGCTCTTGCGCCGACAAAACGAGTTTCAGTGGACAGCGGAAGCACACGAAGCCTTTGAAGATATAAAGTGGTTCCTCACCATGCCCCCGGTGTTGGTCCCTCCCATGCCCCAGGAGCCCCTCTTACTCTACATCGGTGCAACGACTCACGTCATCAGCAGCGCTTTGGTGGTGGAGCGAGATGAGGAGGGCTCCCTCCAAAAGGTGCAGCGTCTGGTCTACTTCGTAAGCGAGGTATTGGACGAATAAAAAATAAGGTACCCACAAGTTCAAAAGCTTCTGTATGCTGTGTTACTCACATCGCGGAAGCTCAAGCACTATTTTCAAGAGCATTAAATTTCTGTGGTCACATCTTCTCCGCTTGGAGACACACTTCATAATCGGGACGCCACTGGGAGGATTGCCAAGTGGGCGGTTGAGCTTGGAGCCTTTGAAATAAAGTTCAGGCCTCGACTAGCCATCAAATCTCAAGCTTTGGCCGATTTCGTCGCCGAGTGGACAGAGGCCCAGACCCTAGTAGCAAAGGAGAATCTCGAATACTGGACGATGTACTTCGATGGTTCCCTCATGCTCAGCGGCGCGGGGGCTGGGATTCTGCTCATATCACCGACTGGAGAGAAGCTACGCTACGTCCTCCAGATTCTGTTTCCCGTCAGCAACAATGCCGCCGAGTACGAGGCGCTCCTCCATGGGCTATGCATTGCCATATCACTTGGTGTCAGGCAGTTAATGGTACGCGGGGATTCCCAGCTTGTGGTTAACCAAGTTCAAAAGGAGTGGTCTTGTATCGGCGACAGCATGGCGGCCTACTGCCAGGAGGTACGAAAACTAGAAGACAAATTCGACGGGTTGGAGCTCTCGCACGTACTTCGCCGAGACAATGAAGCAGCAGACGAGCTAGCACGGATGGGATCCACCCGGGCTCCGGTCCTGAGCGGTGTTTTCGTCCAAGAGCTACGCGCACCGTCCATCAAGCTATCCTCTGCACCGGTGGAAGATCATGAGAAGCAGTAAGGACCCGATGCAGAGGTATTCACGATTAACCCCGGGTGGACTCAGCCTTACTTAGATTATCGACTAATGTTTTCGTCCAAGAGTTGTGCGCGCCGTCTATCAAGCTACCATCTGCACCGGGAGAAGATCAAGAGAAGCAGCCACAGCCCGATGCAGAGGTATTATCAATTAACGCCAGGTGGACTCAGCCTTACTTAGATTATCTTCTTCGTGATGAGCTACCCGAAGACCGAAGCCTAGCCGAATGCATCACACGCCGAAGCAAGAGTTACAAGGTAGTCGGGGACGAGCTTTTAAGAAAAAGCAGTTTCCGGGTACTAAGGCATTGCATATCAGAACAGAAAGGCAGAGATCTACTCAATGATATCTACTCGAAAGAATGCGGGCACCACGCGGTAGCCAACACTCTGGTGGAAAAAGCCTATCGGCAAGGATTCTTGGTGGGCAAAGCCTATCGGCAAGGATTCTTCTGTCCAACCGCGGTCACAGATGCGAAAGACATAGTACGCAGATGTGACGGGTGTCAGTTCTTTGCACGACAAAATCACATGCCAGCGCAAGATCTACAGACAATTCTAATCTCTTGGCCTTTCGCCATTTGGAATCTCGACATGGTGGGCCCCCTCAAGCGGGGGCACGGCGGATTTATCCATCTCTTCGTCGCCATCGACAAGTTTACCAAATGGATTGAAGCCAAGCCGGTCGCTGTCATCACGGCAGCCAAGGCACGCGAGTTCTTTCGGGACATCGTTGTGCGTTTTGGCTTATCCAATCGCATCATCACTAACAATGGCGTTCAGTTCAAAAGCAGCGAATTTCAAGATTGGGGCGAGGAGCTGGGCATCAAGATCTGCTATCCCTCGGTGGCCCACCCAAGGAGCAACGGATAGGTTGAGCGCGCCAATGGATTGGTGCTACAAGGGCTTAAAGCCAGAATCTTCGATCACCTAAAACCGTACGCTACGCGCTAGGTAAAGGAGTTGCCTTCGGTGCTCTGGGGACTTAGAACGACTCCAAGCCGAGCGACCGGGCAAACCCCCTTTTTCCTAGTCTATGGCTCAGAGGCGGTCCTCCCGATTGAACCCCGGGTCACCGGTTTCGATGATAATCAGTCGGATGAAGTAAGATATGAAGAGCTCAATCGGCTCGAGGAAGCCAGGGAAGCAGTAATGATCTAGTCGGCAAAGTACCAACAGGGCTTACTGTAAGATCAAGCCTCCCATGGGCTAATTGATTTTGGTAATTGATGGCAACTAGACCGTACAGCTGGAACGCCAAGGATAAGGATCTTTGTTTAATAGTTCTTCTATTTTCCTTGTGTGCGTCTTTAGCTCAACTACATCTCTCTGGTTGCAGGGTCCCACTGAGCACAGGTCATAGGGGTTCCTAGAGTGTCAGGTGTTAGTTTTGAGCGAACCATCTAGAGCGAGTACACCTGTCCCAGGGGTCGAGAAGGTTCGGGGGTCTAGCTGTCTAGGGTTTCATAGCCGCTAAGTCTCCGAAATATTTGAGAGCGCGAAACCTCCCGCCCCAATGATTTGAACTTCCCGCCGTGTCCACAAATTGACAAACTTGTTCCAAGATCCGAGGCGTGATGACGAGAGGGGGCGAGAGAAGCTAAGTCCGAAGAGATGTGCGAAATAGCCCTCTGTCGGACGGAGGCCGATAGTTATCGGACGGCGTCCGACGAAGCACAAAAACGGCCCAAACCTTCTGTCGGACGGCGTCCGACGGCGACCGGACGGCGTCCGATCGGGCGATCTGAATCTCGCGATTTAATCTGGACCGTCCATTTCTAGGGTTTCGCCTTGGGGCTATAAATAGGGGCTAGGAGCACGGGAGAAACTTGAGAGAGCCTATTCTAGCAGCCACCTTTTGCCCTAGCCACCTAGAGAGCTCCTCCCATGGTTCCCACCTTCACCGAGGGTTCCATGTGCTTGTGAGATTGAAAGGCATATCAGTCGGGCTTTAGTGAGGTTGAGCTAGGGAGAGCCAGTCGGGGAAAGTTACCTTCCAACTGCTAGGCCGAGCTCTCGGCTCGAGCGTTGGTTTGGCGTACTTCCTCCTCCAGAGCCTTCTGCCTCGCTTCCAGAGCTGCACTCAACAACAAACATTAAAGGACATTACCTACGGAGCGTCTTTGCGAGAAATTTAGCATGGATTGGGGCCTGTGCCTCGGTTTGTGTTGGACTCTTCCACATGGCGGAATCGGAGCTCGGTAACCTCGCGCTGGAATTCCTCGATCTGGCCGTGATATTGTCGCTTTACAGCATACAACGCGTTGTCAAATTCGTCACGCGTTTTCAGTTCGCCTATCGTTTTCTCCATGCACCGGGTCTTCTAGTTCGCCTATCGTTTTTTCCATGCACCGGGTTTTCTGCTTCGACCTCTCCTTCATGCGCTGCATGGAGAAAAGAGGGAGATCAATGGGATCCCCCCGGCCAGCGTGAGGATTCGTAGCGAGAAGAAATTTTACCTTGTATAACTCAGCCTGGATGGCGGTAACTTGATTCAACACCTCCCACTCTTCGGCTTCCTGCACGTCGTCGACCTCGTAGCCCTCCGTCTCTTTTCGCCATTTCAATCGGAAAGGCGAAGTAGGCGTCTTAGCGGAGGGGCGAGGAATCTCCTCGATCTCCGGCTCTGGGCTAACTAGAGCCGAAGCTGGGGTTTTCCCCTTCGCTGACGAGGGTTGGCGGTCGGGCGCAGGTGGGCCGGAGTCCTGGTGAGACGCGCTGGGCCGAGCCGAGTCCTTGGCACTTGGCGGCTCGTCGTCGTCCACAGGTTTTCTCAAAGCACTCGAAGACCGGTCAATATACACGATTGCGTGTCTCCACACTTTGAAGTTGTGGCATCACCAAGGAGTACCTGTGTGACGGGACGTATTTCATCTTGAACTTCATGCCCGGGCCACTCGGGCCCGAGCCGGCAGCTTTCTTCACCCCAGCCGCGGCCCTTGGGTCGGCCGACTGGTGAGGTGGAGGGCTTTGTGGCTGCGCGGCCTGGGCGGGCGGCGACTTCGTGACTGGGCGACGGCGGCGTAGAAGCGGGACAGTATCCTCTTCTTCGTCGTACTCGTCCGAATTACTCGTAGTGCCCCCCTTGCCTTTTTTGGCTGGAGGAGCACTTGTCGAGCCCTCAACGGGGCGCTTGCGAGGTACCTCCTTGTGGCGTGGAGCTTCCGGAACTGGAGGGGTAGAGAAAAAGGCCTCGCGCCCCTGCAACATAACAAACTACATTAATTCTAATCTTACATCGACATGCAGCGGTTAAGTGGAGGAGGATCTTCTCCTTACCGCTGGTGGCAGATATCCTAAATTGTACGGAGCCGGGCATTCCGCGGGAGCTATCTCTGAGCCCGAAGCAAAAAGCTCAACCACTCGGCCGACAATCTCCTTCTGCGTCAGGCTTTCATCGGTTTCCCGAGTGGTGTCTCGGGTCCCCGAGTACTCAAAGGCAAGATGTGCCCTTTCCTTGATGGGCTGGATACGGCGTTGGGTATAGTTCCACACTACCCCAATACCGGTTAGCCCGGCAGACTTGGCTCTGCGGAGAAGAGCAAAAAGTTCCTTCACTTGGCTTCCGGAGAGCCAGTCGGGGAAAGTTACCTTCCAATTGCTTGGCCGAGCTCTCGGCTCGAGCGTTGGCTTGGCGTACTTCCTCCTCCAGCGCCTTCTGCCTCGCTTCCAGAGCTGCGCTCAATGACAAACATTAAAGGACATTACCTACGGGACGTCTTCGTGAGAGATTTAGCACGGATTGGGGCCTATACATCGGTTCGTGTTGGACTCTTCCACGTGGCGGAATCGAAGCTCGGTGACCTCGCGCTGGAGTTCCTCGATCTGGTCGCGATATTGTCGCTTCACGGCGTATAACGCGTTGTCAAATTCGTCGCGCGTCTTCAGTTCACTTATTGTTTTCTCCATGCACCGGGTTTTCTGCTTCGACCTCTCCTTCATGCGCTGTGCGGAGAAGAGAGGAAGATTAGTGGGATCCCCCCGGGCAGCGTGAGGATTCGTAGCGAGAAGAAGTTTTACCTTGTATAACTCAGCTTGGATGGCGGTTATTTGGTCCAGCACCTCCCACTCTTCAGCTTCCTGCCCGTCGTCGACCTCGTAGCCCTCCATCTCTTTTCGCCATTTCAGTCGGAAAGGTGGGGTAGGCGCCTTGGCGGAGGGGCGAGGAATTTTCTCGACCTCTGGCTCTGAGCTAACTGGGGCCGGAGCTGGGGTTTTCCCCTTTGCTGACGAGGGTTGGCGGCCGGGTGCAGATGGGCCGGAGTCCTGGTGAGACGCGCTGGGCCGAGGCGGGACCCTGGAGCTTGGCGTCCCGTCATCATCCACTGGCTTCCTGAAAGCATTCGACGACCCTTAAAGATACACATCTCTGCACATTTTGAAGTTATGACGTCGCGAAGGAGTACCTATGTGACGGGACATATTTCATCTTGAACTTCATGCCCGAACCACTCGGGCCCGAGCCGGCAGTTTTCTTCGCCCCAGCCACGGCCTTTGGGTCGGCCGACTGGTGAGGCGGAGGGCTCTGCGGCTGCGCGGCCTGAGTGGGCGGCGACTTCGTGGCTGGGCGACGACGGCATAGGAGCGGGACAGTGTCCTCCTCTTCATCGTATTCGTCCGAGTCACTCGCAGTACCTCCTTTGCCTTTTTTGGCTGGAGGAGCACTCGTCGAGCCCTCAGCGGGGCGCTTGCGAGGTGCCTCCTTGTGGCGCGGAGCCTCTGGAACCGAAGGAGTAGAGAAAAAGGCCTCGCGCCCCTGCGGCACAAAGAACTGCCCGTCTAGGAGCGGACGAGCCTAGCAACTCGGATGAAATAATGCTGCGGATTCGAGACCAAATCGCGGAGAAATAGCGTTGCAGATTCAAGGTCAAAAGCAAAAGACATCAGGTTCCTCAAAAGCTCTTCATTCAAAAAGGTACTTAGGCTCGATTACATTTTCTCCGCGGCACAGCACATCGAGCTAGGGCTCGCCGCTGGCTCGCGGGGATGCCGATAGAGCATCATTCCTCCGACGACCACCTCACACTGAGGATGGAAGCAACAAGAGCATCCTTCAATGGGGTGCGTGCCGGGAAGAGCCGCGGATGGCCGCTGACCAGGACCCTGATGGCCCTCGGGGCGACCTCCTTCGCGTGTTCCTCTCGCCACTGTTGCCAGCGAGTGACCTTAGCTGCACGAGCTGTGGCGGCGTGGGCGCGAAACCCGGCAACGGCGACCTCCCACGGATCCATGATCCTCTTTCGGAGCTCCGATTGATCAGTAGAAGAGAGGAGGAAAAGATTTTTGGGAGTCGTTGAAAAGGAAGAAGACCCAAAAACTCGAAGGACGGTGGTGAAGTAGTACTTTTCCCCTGGGGTTTCTTTTATGCGCGAAGGAAGTTCAAGGGTTGCGGCTGGTAATCCGTTTCGAATACAGTAAAACCATCGTAGCGATGGGACGGAAGTGGGAGCGGATACGATTTCCGACGGAAACACGCGCCCCTTCGGCTGTGTGAGAAAAGGGCGCGAAAACGCTTCGCCTCCCCATAATTGGGCTTGGGCTAACACTGCAAAGGGCGACCCCCCTTAACAGGCTTTCTTAACACGCCGCTGACGGCGGCAATGTGTTAAAATCGAGCCTAATCCGGCCTCGGTGCACCCTAGAGGGCATATCACCGGCAGTGGCAAAGTTAAAAATATTTCACGACATACCCCATGTTGGGTCACTAGCCAACTTTGCACGCTCAAGGTTGGGTGTTGGTGAAATCTAGATTCAATTTCTTGAGGTATGCCTTTATAAGGTCGCCAGTTGTATACTGTTACGCGGATACAAATACCTCTCGGCAAAATTGCGTCTAATTGGTATGCCTTCAAAGGTCTATGCTGATCCTTGCCATGGTGGGGACAGATACCACCCGGCTGAAAGGTGTGCCCCATGTCAGGCTAAGAGCTGGTTCTTACAAGTTAAGGCCGGGCGCCTGATGCTGATATTTCTAAAACGTTAAGGTTATAGCATGCTGCAAGACAGAAGCTGTAACGGCGTGGCTTAAGGCATGCCCTATGACGGGCTGATGGCTGCTCTTGTACTGCAAGGGTGGATGCCCAGGAGCCGAATCCTCCTGTCGAAATGACGTGCCCAACGGGCCTAGTAAGCTGGAGTTTGGTGTTGCCATTCTAGGCGCCGTTTCGACATAAAAACTTAAAATTTCTTGAATCCTTTACAATCTCTTTTCAGATTACAGGAGATATAGGCGGAACCAGTCGGCCAAGCATCTGACTCGATCGTAAAACACTCGGGGGCTACTGTGGACTGCATGGGCCCCAGGTATCCTCTAGAAGGCCCATAAAGGAGCAGATAGGGGGCGATCCAGGTCGGTTGGCCGAAGATGGAAACCACTCGGACCGCGCGCAACTTAAGCCGCAAAAAAGGATCTAAGTTTATGGGATATCCCCATGTAATTAGCAGATCGATGCATGCATTCCATGTAACATCATAACAGAAATAGTTGCCATATACCCCACGACTTTCTGTAAACTCTATCCCCCCTGCACTATATAAAGAGAGGGGTAAAAGCCATCGGCAGAGGCCATCGTATCATCGATAGGAGCATCATCTTGCATCCCGATCCACCAAATAATCCCAGAGCACAGGATGTAGGGTATTATCTCCTCCGTTGAGGGCCTGAACCTGTATAACCCTGTCTTGTGTTAGCCATCTGGCCTAGTTCTTGATTAGCGTCCCCTCGTTAAGCGAAGTATTGGGTGAATCTAAAACAAGGTACCCACAAGTTCAAAAACTTCTGTATGCTGTGTTACTCACATTGCGGAAGCTTAAGCATTATTTTCAAGAGCATAAAATTTCGGTGGTCACCTCTTTCCCGCTTGGAGATATACTCCATAATCGGAAAGCCACTGAGAGGATTGCAAAGTGCGCAGTTGAGCTTGGAGCCTTTGAAATAAAGTTCAGGCCTGGACTAGCCATCAAATCTCAAGCGTTGGCCGATTTCGTCGCCGAGTGGACGAAGGCTCAGACCCCAGCAACAAGGAGAATCTCGAGTACTGGACGATGTATTTTGATGGTTCCCTCATGCTCAGCGGCGCGGAGGCTAGGATTTTGCTCATATCGCCGACTGGAAAGAAGCTACGCTATGTCCTCCAGATATTGTTTCCCGTCAGCAACAACGCCGCTTAGTACGAGGCACTCATCCACGGGCTACACGTCGCCATATCGCTTGGCGTCAGACGGTTAATGGTACGCGGGGATTCCCAACTCATGGTCAACCAAGATCAAAAGGAGTGGTCTTGTATTGGTGACAGTATGGCGGCTTACTGTCAGGAGGTACGAAAGTTAGAAGATGAGTTCGACGGACTGGAGCTTACACACGTGCTCCACCGCGACAACGAAGCAGCGGAAGAGTTAGCGCGGACGGGATCCACTCGGGCGCAAGTTTCGACTGGTGTTTTCATCCAGGAACTACGCGCGCCATCTATCAAGCTACCGTCTGCATCGGGAGAAGATCAGGAGAAGCAGACAGAACCCGATGCAGAGGTACTATCAATTAATCCTTGGTGGACTCAGCCGTACTTAGATTATCTTCTGCATGACGAGCTGCCTGAGGATCGAAGCCTTGCCGAGTGCATTACACGCCGAAGTAAAAGCTACAAGGTAGTTGGGGATGAGCTTTTCAGAAAGAGCAGTTCCGGAGTACTAAGGCGTTGCATATTAGAGAAAGAAGGCAGAGATCTACTCCACGAGATCCACTCGGGGTAATGCGGGCACCACGCAGCAGCCAGCACCCTGATGGACAAAGCCTATCGGCAAGGATTCTTCTGGCCAACCGCAGTTACTTATGCGGAAGACATAGTACGCAGATGTGACGGGTGTCAGTTCTTTGCACGGCAAATTCACATGCCGGCTCAGGATCTACAAACAATTCTAATCTCTTGGCCCTTCGCCGTCTGGAATCTGGACATGGTGGGCCCCCTCAAGCGAACGCAAGGCGGATTCACTCATCCCTTCGTTGCCATCGACAAGTTTACCACATAGATCGAAGCCAAGCCGGTTGCAGTTATCACGGCTGCCAAAGCACGCGAGTTCTTCCGGGACATCGTTGTGTGTTTTGGCGTATCCAATCGCATCATCACCGACAATGGCGTTCAGTTCAAAAGCAGCGAATTTCAAGATTGGGGCGAGGAGTTGGGTATCAAGATCTGCTATGCCTCGGTGGCCCACCCAAGGAGCAACGGGCAGGTTGAGCGTGCTAACGGATTAGTACTACAAGGGTTTAAAGCTAGAATCTTCGATCGTCTACAGTCGTACGCTACGCGCTGGGTTAAGGAGTTGCCTTCGGCGCTCTGGGGGCTCAGAACGACCCCAAGCCGAGCGACCGGGCCGACACCCTTTTTCCTAGTCTATGGTTCGGAGGCGGTCCTGTAAGATCAAGCCTCCCGTGGGTTTAATGATTTTGGTAATTGATGGCAACTAGGCCGTACAGCTGGAACGCCAAGGATAAGGACTTTGTGTTCTTCGGCCCAACTCAGCAGATCGACAACGTCTCTCTGGTTGCAGGGTCCCACCGAGCACAGGTCAAAGGGGTTTCCGAGAGCGCTAGGTGTTCTGATCCTCGGAAGGAATCAGAAGCACGAGCATAAACTCTCCCCACTCTGGGAAGGCCCCTACGTGATCGCTGAGGTGACCCGCCCGGGGGCTTACCGGATACAACGTGAAGACGGATTTGAAGTGCCCAATTCCTGGAACATCGAGCAGCTACGTCGTTTTTACTCTTAATTCTTGTATTCAAGCAGCATTGTGTAATTCTTTTTTCTGACTTGCTACTTAGCCGTAAACGGTTAAGCAGTAAGTCGGGGGCTACACTAAATAGTGTGCGGAGTCAACCGCACCCTATCATATTAATAAAAATTATTTTCTCTTTACATGTGATGATCAAATTCGGGTGTTATGAAAATTTTTGAGTAATGGCGCTGGTATTTGCCAAAGACAACGTTTAGCTACTCCGTCGATGCATAGGGATAAAACCGAGTGGGAATTCTTGGCACTCGAGGGCTAGACCAGTCGGCAGAAGCGTTTCACAAAAAAGGATAAAGCTAAGTACTAGGATAAATAAGATCACCAGTATCGAGGACCGATCAATCGTTTCGACCAAAGTTACATTTACAAGTCCAATTCTTCAACAATCTGCAGAGTAGTCAGGTGAACTTCCTCCAACAAAGCACATGCCTCCTCTTCGGTGCATGCAAACCCTTTACAGCTTCGCAGTCTAGGCGCGGAAAGTTTGACTTCGCGATTGCGAGGCTTTGGCTGGTACACGTTATTGCTGCCTCCCGCATGAAGACTTTGATTCGCTCTGTAACATCATCGAGGCGAGCCACCAGGAGGTCAAGATCAGTTCGTAGCTCGTCTTCCGGATAAAGGTGTCGAAGCGTTGGGACAATTCCAACTAGAGCACGGCGGCGAAGCTCATGGGCAGTCTTCACCTCTTCGTCGAGGACCTGGATCTGCGCTCTGGTTTTTCCCGATGATCCGCATAACCAATCGGGAGTGACGGATCAGTCGGATTTCAATGAGGTTGAGTCAGGGAGAGCCAGTGGAGAAAAGTTACCCTCCAGCTCTTTAGCCGATCTTTCGGCCAGAGCGTTGTTTTCTGCATCCAGGGCCTTCTGCCTCGCCTTCAGCGCTACATTAATAGGCAAGTCTCAAAGATTATCATCTAAGGAGTATTCTTTTATCATCTACTATTCGGGATCTATACCTCGGATGGTGTTGGACTCTTCCACATGGCGGAATCGGAGTTCAGTGACTTTTCGTTGGAGCTTTTTGATCCGGCCGCGATATTGTGACTTAACAGCGCGCAGCGCGTTGTCATATTCGTCGCTGGTCTTCAGCTCGCCCATTGTTTTCTTTATGCAGACGGACTTCTGCCTTGACCTCTCTTTCATGCGCTGCATGGAGATGAGAAGGAGATTGGCGGGATTTCCTTACGCATAGCGAGGATTCAGGGCAAGGAAAGGTTTTACCTTGTATATCATGGCTTGAGTCGCTGCCATGTTGTCCAGCACTTCCCATTCTTTGGCTTCTTGCCCGTCATCGACCTCGTAGCCCTCCATCTCCTTTCTCCATTTCAGTCGGAGGGGTGGAGCGTGAGCTTTAGCAGAAGGGCGAGGAATCTCCTCGATTTCTGGCTCTGTGCTCCTTGGAGCTGGAACTGGGATTTTTCCCTTTGCTGGTGAGGATTGGCGAGTGCTAGCAGATGGTTCGTAGTCTCGGTGAGATCGGGCATGCCGAGTCGGATCCCCTGCCGTTTAGGGCTCGGCTTAGCAGATGGACCGGAGTCTCGGCGAGGTGGGGCATCCCGAGTCGAATCCCCTGCCTTTGGGGCCCAGCTTGGCGATCGGACTGTGGAGGCGCCGAAGCCCGCACTTCGCTGTCATGAGAGCTTGGCGGCTCGTCATCATTGACAGGTTTTCTGAAAGTATTTGGAGATTAATCAAGGCACAAATCCCTTGCAAATCTTGAAGGGAAGAAATCGTGAGGGAATACCTTTGCGATGACTTAAAAGATTTAAACCCAAATCGGATGCCCGAACCACTCGGGCCCGAGCTGGGAGGTTTCTCCACCCTCGACGCGGCCTTTGGGTCAGCTGATTGGGGAGAGGGAGGACTTTGTGGCTGCGCCGCTGGAGCTGAGGGCGACTTGGTGGCTGGGCGGCGGCGGCGCAGAAGCGGGACATCATCTTCGTCATCTTCGTCCGAGTCCTGGGGAGCGACCCCCTTGCCTTTTTTGGGTGCGGGAGCACTAGCCGAGTCCCCCGCGGGACGCTTGCGCGGTGCCTCTTTGCGGTGTGGAGCTTCTGGGACAAGATGCATGGAAAAGAAAGCCTCGCGTCCCTGCATATGAATCAGATCGCAATCAATTTCCGTATCATCTTAAAAAACTGCGGTTGAGTTGAGAAGGGTCTTCTCCTTACCGCTGGTGGTAGGAACGTCAGATGGTATGCGGCTGGGCAATCCGTGTACATTATTTTCAAACCCAGGGCAAAGAGCTCAGTCATCCGACTGATAATGTCCTTCTGCGAAGACTTTCTCCAGTTTCCCGAGTGTAGTCTTGGGACCCCGAGTATTCGAAGGCGAGATGCACCCTCTCCTTAATGGGCTGGATACAACGCTGAGTGTAGTTCCAAACAACACCGATGCCGGTCAGCCCGGCGGTCTTCGCGCGCTTGAGAAGAACGAGAAGTTCCTGTACTTGGCCTCCCTCGTCATCGGCGAGAGGAGAAGACCAGGAGGGACTGACCGTGGGGCATTCTCCGGAGAAAGGAGGCAGGGCTGGAAGGGAGTTAGCACAGTAGAACCACTCTGAGTGCCAACCCTTATTGGAGGTTCTCAAGGGGAGATCCAAGTAATATTTTCGGGCTCCTTCCCGAGCTCCAAAAGGGAAAATGAAAACAAGAAATAGTAGGAGCAAATCAACAGAAGATATTCATGGAGAAGAATGATTTCATTGCATAGAAGTTGGGGATTACTAACCACAATCCATGTGGTTACAAGCACTCTAAGTGCCACCCAAAACACACCCAACTCACTCTCTCTATTTCTGAAATTTTCAGCTCTAAGGGGATGACGAGGAGGTGCTCCCCTCCCCCTCTATTTATAGCCCAAGGGTGAGATGCCCTAAACCCTAGAGCCTATCTCCACCCTTCATTTGAGGATGAGTGGTGTATAATTTACACACTACAAGACACTTTGGGAAATATTCTCCACATATTCCTTCGGAAAATATCTTCGTACCTTCTTCGGTCGTCAGCCCAAGCCTGGGCCCATCGGTCAGATCAACTTCGCCACAAGGTTACCGACGCCGCAGCCTCCAGCTACCTCGGATTCCTTGACATGGCTAAACTTCACGTGTACACCACCTCATGCGACCGCCAGGTCATCGAACCCGGTCGCCTGCACAACTTCGGACGCTCCAGCCTCAAGCTGTCCCTGCAAAGTGTCAGCCACATACCCTCCGATACATGCATCACTGAGGTGAACACACACAAACCAACACACCTTACCTCACCTGCAAGGTTAGTTCATCACAAAATTTCCAACATCATAATCCCTTCGTGACATCATAATTAGGAAGCCCTAACACACCACTTGTCAGCTTAACAAATTCCATCGGACCACGTCCGATCAAACTATTACCTAACCCAAGCTCAACACAATAGTCCGGTTCCAATTCCACGGCAATTTCCACAAATACACCATTTAAGAATTCTTCAAAACACTTCAAATTCCATCTTATCACATATATTCATCATCAAACTGGGGTACCCTCCACATGAGTCTCCACAAAGTTATAGTGAAAAAGATTTTGAACATGGAAATGAGATTCTTGTGCTGAAGCGAAAGCCAACAAGAGGATCTAGTAGCTCTAGAGCTCCGGCAGGTGGTGGCCAAATTGAGAAGTTCTACAAGGCTACTTCTATAGAAGAGTCTGTTCAGAACATGCAAAAAGGAATTAATCTCAGCCAAAAGGTTCAAACAACTTTGACAACTCAGAAAAGAGAAGAGAACAGGGATAGAGCTTGTTAGTACATATGCCAGTTTTTCTATGAAGCTAGCATTGCACACAACACAGTCACGCTTCCTAGCTTTGCTAATATGATTGAGGCCATTGGAGCCTTCGACAGAGGTTTGAGAGGGCCTAGTCCCTATGAGATGAGTGGACCATTCTTGGCGAAAAGGAAGCAAAAGGTGTTGGATGGATTCAAGAACCATAAGGAATCATGGGAGCTCACAAGCTATACTGTTATGACAGATGCATGGACAGATAGGAAGGGCAGGGGAGTAATGAATTTAGTTGTGCACAGTGCTCATGTGGTTTGCTTTTTGGATTCTGTGGACTGCTCAAGTGAGAAGAAAGTTGGCAAATACATATTTGACCTTGTGGACTGATGCATAGAAGAGGTAGGGGAGGAAAATGTTGTCCAAGTGGTGGCTGATAATGCTACCGTCAATACAAGTCTATTGAAAGCAAAGAGGAAGATCAAAATAATGTTTTCGGGCCCCTTCTGAAAGTGCATCTAGGCCCTAAAGTGATTTTGGTGATCAATGACTAACAATTATAGAGCTAATATTTCTATTGGAGAATTGTACACAGATGTTATACAGGTAAATTTCATGAGGTACATGTTTAAATGAGATGGTGTACCCCTCAAAAGTGGATATATTGCAAAAAGGCATCAAGACTAGTATTTATTTGTAAATGTTTAATTATTGAGTCCTAGGGATGCCGTACTATAAATTAAGAGGGATGCAATGGAGAAGCATATAAAGGATCCTAAGTGCTCAAAATAGATATCTCGAAGTTCGTGTGAGTTTTCCACTCAAAATACACTCTATACAGAACCTACACCATCAGAACATCCGACGAGGGTCGGAACATCCGATGGTGATCCCAGTCTGCCAGTTTTCAATGTCATCCAGTAAGCAGTCCATCGGAACATAGGTCGGAACATCCGACGGGGTCTGAACATCCGACGGGGTCTGAACATCCGATGCGGGATTAATTGCAGCAACGGCTAGTTTTCGGGATTCCCTATTTAAAGCCTTCTCTAAAATCTGCCAAGAGGTTACTCACTCTGATTACATCCTGATTTGAGCCTAATTCATATTCTCCATCTTCTCTCTCAAGAACCCTAGCTTTTGTCTCTCTCTCTTGTTCATTTTGTGAGATTTAGATCTAGAGAGATCAAGGCACCCAAGTTGCACAACAACAAACAAGATGAGCATGGCATCGTCACAAAGAACAAGGCACGGTTGGTTGCACAAGGCTTCACGCAAATCGAAGGTTTGGATTGCGTTGTGGCAAATGGATGTAAAGAGCGCGTTTCTTAACGGTCCACTTTCCGAACTGGTTTACGTTGAGCAACCACCGGGCTTCGAAGATCCAAGACTTTCAAATCACGTCTACAAACTCAACAAGGCACTCTATGGTTTGAAGCAAGCACCTCGTGCATGGTATGAATGTCTAAAGGAGTTTTTGGTAAGGAAAGGCTTCGAAATGGTCATTTAATGACTAAACGCTTTGAGATGTCAATGATGGGAGAGCTCAAGTTCTTCCTTGGACTTCAAGTGAAACAAATGAAGGAACTTTCATAAGCCAATCAAAGTATGTGAAAGATATGCTGAAAAAGGTTGAGATGAGCGACGCCAAGCCAATCAAGACTCCTATGCCAACAAATGGACATCTTGATTTTAATGTAAATGGTAAGGACGTCGACCAAAAGGTATATCGTTCTATCATTGGCTCTCTTCTTTATCTTTGTGCATCTAAGCCTGATATTATGTTTAGTGTGTGCATGTGTGCAAGATTTCAAGCCGCACCCAAGGATTGTCACTTAGTGGCAGCCAAGAGAATCTTTAGATATTTAGTACACACTCCAAATTTTGGCCTTTGATATCCTAAAGGGTCTAATTTTGACCTAATCGGCTATTCGGATGCGGATTATGCCGATTGTAAAGTAGATAGGAAGAGTACCTCCGGTACTTGCCAATTCCTTGGAAGGTCGCTCGTTTCATGGGCGTCCAAGAAACAACATTCCGTTGCCCTATCCACAGCCGAAGCAGAGTATATTGCAGCGGGACATTGTTGCACCCAATTACTTTGAATGAGGCAAACCTTGAGAGATTATGGCCTTAACCTGAACCACATCCTACTTTTGTGTGACAATGAGAGTGCCATAAAAATAGCCAACAATCCCATCCAACACTCTAGGACCAAACATATCGATATTCGCCATCATTTTCTAAGAGACCACTCAACCAAAGGTGATATCGATATTACTCATGTGAGAACCGAAAATCAGCTCGCCGACATCTTTACCAAACCTCTTGATGAGAGAAAATTCTGCGAGTTACGAAGTGAATTAAATATCCTTGACCCTCGGAATGTCGCCTGAACCATTGCACACATTGTTTGGTGATTGAAATTTTTCTTAAAATTTGTTGCCATTCGCCACCATTTCTTAAGAGACCATTCAACCAAAGGTGATATCGATATTACCCATGTGAGAACCGAAAACCAACTAGCTGATATTTTCACCGAACCCCTTGATGAGAGAAAATTCTGTGAGTTGCGGAGTGAATTGAATATCCTTGACTCTCGGTATGTTGCTTGACATATTGCACACATTGTTTGGTGATTGAAAAGGTTTTCTTTATCTTGTCATTTATTTTACTATAGCTATATAGGTTTATATATAAATGACTTGATTGATTTGGCTCTTCGGATATTCATATCCTATTTATTCACGGATGACCCTAGTTTGATTGATTGATATGCTTACGGGTCGTTCATGGGTAAATTCAATTCTTAGAACTCCCCTCTATTCTTCCGGAGCGATCTTATCTATTCCCGAAGTCTCTGGAGTCTAAAACTTTCAAACCCAGCAAGAGGGGGATCGGATGTTCTGACCAGCGTCGGAACTTCCGATGCTGTCCAGCGAAGGGTCCGTCGGATGTTCCGTCGGAACTTCCGTCGGTTGTTCCGACTCGGCCCAGTTTTGCCACCTATTTAATTTAACCGCGTGGGTCCCTGTTCTTTTACCCCACGGTTTTACCCTAGAGCTTTTACCTTTTTTCTCTCTCTCCTCTTGGGCGGCGGCTGCACAGGGAGCTCCGGCGGCGGCAGATCTTCTAGCGGCGGCGGACGGTACGGCGTCGGATCTTGCGACCTAAGGGCCTCTCCACTGCGTCCGCCTCCTTCCTGCTCGTCTCCCTCCTCCTCCATTGAAGGTAAAGCTCCAAATCTTGAAATCTCCTAGAACGTGCAATGTGCGCCGTTTTAGTTCGATTTTGAGGCTAAATATGCTTCTATCTTGTTCATGGAAGTATTCCCACCTGTTGATGCCTCAGATTTGTCATTTTGATGCGAGTTTTGTCAAACCCAATTTCGGGCAGGTGTTGTACCCGTCGGATGTTCCGACCCCGATCGGATGTTCCGACGTGGCACTCACTGACCCGGTGGGATTTGAGCACTTCCTTTCAATTCTTTGATTCCATCTTGTGTATCTTGCAGATGTCTTCCTCTCAGCATGATCCCAAAGGCAAGGGTGTTGCTAACCCTTCAAAGCGGCAACGAACCTCAAGTTTGACTGCCGCCCCTCCTGCTGCCTTGTCAAATGAGGATCCCACGATCTTTCATGTGAGATTGGCTCAGCGGAAGCAGGCAAATATCCATGATCCCATTGGTCCATTGATGGTCAAGAAGTCAACGAGGACCTTTGCTCACAATGTCACTCCGAAGATTTTCGGCTTTTATGTCGCAGATGTCAAGGAGATTCAACACACCAGGTGTGAAGATCCTCTTCGTTATGATCGTTATGAGAAGGAAGAAGGGACTGATGAAAGATTTTGAAACTTCTTTCATCAAGATTTCTATAATGTTGTTTTTGTGAAAAAGAAGAGTTCAGTCATGTGCATGCAATTCATTGATTGGGAAGGCATGGCATTGTCAGACAATCCAGTCATCAATGAAGTCATCTCTGCTTGTGACACCATGGGATTGACTGACATCTTGAGCTTTCAGCATGATTGGAACGATGAAGTTATTTGCCAGTTCTATGCTTCATTATACTTTGCTGGGGGTGCCGCTGGTGACTTCTTCTGGTTTATGTGCGACGGAGTTTGGTACAACTTCTCGAAGAGAGAGTTTGGCCAGCTCCTGAAGCTGCCCACTAGAGGCAACATGGAGGAGTTCTATGACGTGGATGCCCTAAAGAATCATGAGCTGAAATTCTTGTACGATGGACCTATTTCTACTAAGGCTGGAGCAACTGACACCATGAAGCCTTTCTACCAAGTGCTCAATCGCATCCTCCGCAAGACTCTTTGTCCTAAGGAAGGTGATGCATCTCATGTGCTATCTTACTCTTGCAACCTTCTAATGAAAATTGGTCTGCGTGAGCGTTCTTTTGATGTGCTGGATTTCATCTGGGGTGAGATCGAGAAGCTGCCCTTATGCTCCTTATCTGATGAGCATGATCATTCATATGACTGGTCTCAAGTTTGTACTAGATGTGAAGCACACTCCCTACTTTGTTACCACCCATGGACTGGCTTCTCCTGGCGGGACTTTTGCGACTCCACCCAGGAGGGGTTCGGCTACTCGTGATAGCGCGGGGCCTTCTTCTGCTCCTCGTGGTAGCGCGGGCCCATCTTCAGCACGGTCTAGCCCATCATCTTCTGGGAGGCTCTATCAAGAAAATGCTGAAATCCATCTTTTGCTTGTGCCGCAAGACAAATGATCGAGTCAAAGAATCTATTGTGCGTCTTCGCGACAATCGAAAGCAGATTCAAGATATTAAGAAGCATCTTGATATGCCTCTCTCTTCTGATGATTCTGAGTCTTCCTACTCCACCATTGATACCTACAATCGAGGGTTGTTTGGAATTCCTCGTTCCGGTGGCGGCAACAACGACGATGATAATGAAGTCACCGGTGGTGCTGGTGTTCAGGGTGGCGGTGATGGCAGTTCCAGCAGCAACGATGCAGAGTGGATTGAGTAGTCCACTTTTAGTTTTCTCTTTTTGGAGTCTTGATGCCAAAGGGGGAGAAAAGTTATCATTTATCCTATCTTAGATTCCTTTGTCTGAGAAACTTGAATGATTATGTGCAAAACTATGTTTTTTAAACTTGATGTTTTATG
>SPJY01000862.1:1873710-1958444 GCA_005191435.1 Raddia distichophylla | reverse complement strand
GGAAACTTGGTGCCACCTGAGGCAGGGGAGGATGGGATCGGAGGGCGGCGACGCGGCCTTCCGCTGAACCCTAGGCGATGACCTCCAGAGCGGGCTGGAGGACGACTGCGCAGCCCAGATCTGGCGGCATTGGGACGGCGGCGCACAGATCGGACAGCGGGGCGCGGTGTGGTCGTCTACGTTAGAGACGCTGGATCCGGTGACGGACGAGGGCGGGACGGCTGCGCCGGCGTCGGACGGGGCCGAGAAAGGCGGCGCCGGCGTCGGGGGCGAGCCGGGACGGCGGCGTGGGCGACGGACGGGGTGGGGAAGGAGCCGCCGACGTCGGAAGTAGAATACTCATTAAAAAAAAATAATGAATTGTGATACTCTAGGAGCCTATTTGGTTCATGCCTAAAAAGGCAACGCCTAATGTTAGCCAGGTGCCACAGGTGTGGCATGACTAACTCAGCTAACTTTAGCCAGTGTTTGGTTTGCACCACGACTAATGTTAGGCTCGACAAAAAAATTATGGCAAGTGTTTGGTTGCAAGAATAGAAAATTGCCTAACTTCTTCCTCCCCAATTGATTAAGCATGAAATCAAAAGATGAACAAGAGAATTAAGCAGATTATCGAATTAATCAAACAAATTAGGCTATTAATCAAGCAATTAATCAAGCACATCAAGAAAATTAATCAAGCACATCGAGCCCTCATCTCCATGGCCAGCAGCGCGCAGGAGACCGCGTGCACGAGCTTCCCCATCGCCGTTCAACCCAGGAGTTCGCCGTCGCCATGCGCAAGGGCTCGCCGCCGTTGCTGCAAGCAGGAGCTCCGCCGTCGCCGTGTGCTGCCTCCGCCTCCGCCTCCACTTCCGCGCCGCACGCCGCCGCCGCTTGCCTACTCCTTCGTGGGCAGGAGCTCGTAGCCTCCGCCACGGGGAGGAGCTCGTCGCGGCTGCTGCTCACCTCCTCTACCACGGGGAGGAGCTCGTCGCCGCCGCCTCCGCCACGGGGAGGAGCTCGTCGCTGCTGCTGCTCGCCTCCTCTACCACGAGGAGGAGCTCGTCGCTGCCGCCTCCGCCATGGCCATCCTCCACGCCGCCGCCGCTTGCCTCCTCCTTCGCGGGCAGGAGCTCGTCGCCGTGAGCGAGCGAGTGCGGCGTGGCGAGTTGTGGCGCTCGATTTGAGCGCCACACTCTGTGGCGAGAAAACTGAAGAAAGCGCGCCGAAGGCTACCACAGCGGGTGTGGCGTGCCTTAGCTAAGCATCCAACCAAACAGCTGCCCAAGCTAGTCTGGCATGCCTAAGCTGAGGCGTGGCCATGTGAGGCCACGAACCAAACAGGCCCTAGAGGTTTCCGGTAAGATTTGCGACGTTGACTTCCGGTGTTTTGTTGAGATATTTCTCTTGTTTAAGTCGTGTTCATAAGTTCTTTTGTTTTTCTCTTTGTTTTGTATATTTTACTCTTTCAAGGGAACATATTTGCATGCGGGGAAGATTGTATTTTGCTGAAAAAAGCAAATCAGCATGTAAAATAAATGTGAGGATATTTGGTGGAAAAACCCCGAGGGGATAAAAACTGCAAGTATGTTTTTTTTAAGTATATTTCAGAAAATCCCATGTTTAGAGCATCCCTAGGAGACTCCCCAAATGGGCCTGCATTTCAAAATTTTTTGAACTCACGCAGGAGGAAAGAAGCAGGCTAGGAAGAAGCAGCGCACTGTGCATTCAAAAATCGAGTTACTGTAGCGATAGAGGCCACTGATGGGGAGTCTCCTGGGGATGCTCTTAGGGGGCTAATTTAACACAAAACCACATGTTTAAATTATTTTTATCACATAACCACATGTCTCCAATCCAATTAACACAATAGCACGGTATTTATAGATGAAAGTGGCACATCGTGTATAACATGGCAACACCGCTCCATCTCACTTGGACCTACTATTAGTTCATGAAGAGATTAGCAGGGAGCATCATGCTCCTTTTGCCGTAGCCGCGCGCCTCCTCGTCTTGTGCCTTCTCGTTGTTCTTGCGCACCGCCTTGTTGTTTGCAGGTGCGGCGACAAGATCGAGGCATGCCCTATTAATCTCTACGCGAACTGGCGGTCTGAGTGAGATGTATTTGTGTTGCCATGTCATATACTGATGTGTCATGTTGAACTTTAAATATGTGGTATTATGTTAATTTGATTGAATACACGTGGTTATATGATAAAATAATTTAAACACATGGTTTTATTACATTGCTCTCTAAAGTCAAGCCTGGCCAACGGGCTGGCCCGGTTCGGTTTGGTTCGGGCCCAGTTGGTTCGGTTACTGTACAAACCGGGCCAACCGACAGGGGTCCCGCCCAAGTTCGGTTCGGGTCCCAATTTATTATCGGTCAGTTTATTTTATTAAAAATATAAAAAATAAAAAACATTATATTTCATAAATATATATTATAAATTAAAGAAAAAATATACAGAAATGCATATGTTGAATTAAATAAATATATAACAGTAGCGAACTGAACCGGGCCACTACTGTGCGAACCGAATCGGGCCGGCCTGACAGGCCGAGGTGCCGGCCCAGATTCGGTTCGGTCCATGTTTAGACCAGCTCGGTTTGTGAACAGTTTAAAAAAAATTATGTATTTTTTTAATTCTTTTATGCAAAATTGTATCCCGATTTCGATTTTAGACACAAATAGGCGTCGGTCGTTCCGTGAAATCACGACCAGGTACCTGTCGTATTTTGAATAAACAACCGGGCTGTAGAACCCGAGCACGGAGGGGAGAGGTGTCGCCGGCCTCCTGTCGAGCTTTAGAAGCACAACAGGTTCCTGTCGCGCGCTGGGAGGCCGACAGGAACTAGTCGTGGCTCCAAAGCGCGAGTAGTTAATATTTTTGCATATGGGGTGGTATTATTACCTAAGGGTTTAGCTATGGGGAATAATATGGATATAGAAGTTATTCTCCTTGTAAGGTAGATAAATAAGCTAGCTCCGCGGAAGATTGAACATGTGTAATAGAATATTAGATTAGATATTTAATTGAATGCACAATTTATTCCAAAAGTATTGACATAGGAAAGATCGTTTTTAATTCATACCATTAAACGTAATTAGAAAATACTCACTTTAAACTTTTACCGATTAAATTGAGAACGTTATAGTTGTTTGATTACTTCAATTTACATATTGGCAGAGGCATGAAGTGTCAGGTCATGTTGGCAGAGTAAAGGTTCGTCACTGCGTATAGACGTGCCATGGTAACTGTCGTAATGTCTCAGGTACAAGTTCACAACTGATAAGGACATAAACGTGCCAGTAGCAGTACAAAGATGACACAAAGATGGTACTTACAAAATCACTGCCGTCCTCGCACCTGCCGTACCCTGCCGTTGTTGATCTCTAGCCCCGCTGTGGCGCACCTGATCTCGGGAGTATGTGAGTGGGTCGCGTGGCCGAACTCGCGTCCAACATACCAAGTCATCCGTAAGCTCGTCGAACTCGCGCACGAACTCAGGGTAACTCTTCTTTGATTGCTTGTTCTTGTACCTCCGCTGTTGAAAATTAATTAAGGTATTAATGGTGATGTAGGACGTGCAAAAATTGACATGCTACTATATGAGATAGCTCAGTACCTGACGCCGCACCCAAAAAAACCCATGGTAGGCCACTCCACCGCATCTGTCATGTACAAGTGCATCCGCTTATTGTCGGCCACTTGAACGTGCGGGACACCGCATCACACAACCCTCGATACGTCGCTACAAGTACGGCTGAACCCCAGGAGAATTGTGGAACCCGCATCGTGAATGTGTTACCCTATTTGGCAACAAGTGAAACATAGAAAGAATGAAATATGCAACAACTACAACTGGGTCACCGTACCTCAAAGTCTATGGAGTCTGCTATCTGGCGAGCAAACCGGATGAGGTGTCTGTCGACGCTATCACCGTGGGACGTCCAAAAAGAACCTAACCAAATAGCAGCAGTAGATATGCCTCAAGGTGCCTTGATACATCGCCCAGGTCAGCCTCAGGGTGTATAAACTCCGCCTGAAACAATTCCATACGCTATAATTTACAATTCCTCGTTAGACATCGAGGTCCAAAAATTGAATTGTTACCGCACATACCGTGAATTGTGTAAGCCACTTCTTTGATGGCCCATGCTTTTGCTCAGGTTTAAGAGGCTCGTACGCTGGCGCACCGGGCCACCGTACTACCCCGTTGAAGCCCTCCTCCATTTGTGCGCGCCACTCGACGCCCACATCATCCGGGACAACCATCCATAAATCCCACCA
Source organism: Raddia distichophylla (assembly GCA_005191435.1). NCBI lineage: Eukaryota > Viridiplantae > Streptophyta > Magnoliopsida > Poales > Poaceae > Raddia > Raddia distichophylla. The sequence continues at coordinate 1,954,167 of SPJY01000862.1, read as the reverse complement.
TAAGACCTTTCCGACGCTCTTTTAATGCCACGTTGTAAATGAGGGAATTTTGATAAATCTGCTCCATTAGGACCAAGCATAATCTCACCAACCCCATAATATATTTGAAAATATATTGCCTCTGCCATGTCACCTACATTGACCACATGACACATATTTCTCTTAGTTCAACGAATGAACAGAAATGATAATTTTGCAAATATTTTCACTATTTTTTGAACCATTCCATAAAATTATTCAATCTACAATCGTTCCAACTAAATCATAAATAACCAAATATTCAATCTATAATAGTCACTCCTACTGGTTCGAAAACAATTGTCACTCCTACTGGCTAACATTATGTCTAACTTATTTGGCACCGGTGGTTTTGCACGAAAGGTGTTCAAACATGCGCTCCGTTCAAATATTTTCTTCCACATTCAGCACTTACAAACATATATGACTAGCCTATCAAGTTTTCAACGTTTCATTCATTCAAAGTTTAACAAAAATTTTATATAGAATCAAATTTAGCCGGTCAAAAGTTCACAAACTCTTACCAATATACTCTTCAATCAATATATATCACTAAAACTAACTAATACCTACAAATTATAACAAGAATTAGGAAGAGAGGTTACCTCAAAATCTCCTGCGGAGTCGCCTCCCATCGCCTCTCTCGGTCCTGCGTGAGTGAGAGTGAGAGAGAGTGAAAGTGAGTTGGACCCGTGTTGTGGTGGGCAATAATGGAGACCGGTCGCGCTTTCAGCGCGTGAGAGGGCCTATCGTGCTCTCAATGCGCGATCGGCTCCTGTCGCCTGCCACCTTTCCCTGCTCGCGGCCCCGCCCGAGGGAATCAGATTCCTTGCCCTAGTCGCGCTTTGGTTTCACGATAGATTGTATTCGGGTTTTGAATTTTCGAAACGACCCGGCGCGGCGGCAGCCCACGTGCAGGTGGGCCCTGTCGTGCTTTCAAATTTCGACTGGGAGCGATCGCGATTTCGTTGCTCGACAGTCACCCATTTCTGTCTAAATTCCAAATCGAGATACAAATTTGCATGAAAGAATAAAAATAAAAAAAAATAAAAAATTCTAGACAGTACGGACCGGTCTGGTCCGCTTCGACCGATCGGTCTGGTCCGGTTCGGCCCATTTGGCCACCTCTGTGTGAAGTCTAAACATGGATTTTTCTGATTTATTTATTTTTTAACTGGAGTCTTCTTCCACCTCGGCGTCCATCTCTGTAGTCCTTTCTGCTAAGGTTTCCTCGCCAATGGCGTCCAAACCCTAGGAGCAACCCCGTCCCACCCCACCTGGCCATCCATGGTGATGGGGTCTCACTCCCACTCCCAGCACCCTCCCTCCCGCGCCGCCCTCGAGCTCTTCGCGACGCTCGACCCCGCCGCCCTCGCCGGCCTCCCCGCCTCCACCCCGCTCACAGTCCGCTCCGCCGCCCTCTCCGCCCAATCCCTGTACCTCGGCACCGGCGGCGGAAAGCTTCTTCTTTTCTCCCTCGACGCCCCCTCCCCCGAGTTCGTCCGCCTCCTCCCCATAGGCCCCATCCGCCCCGTCTCCGCCATCCTCCCCCTCCCCTCCGTCGCCCGCCTCCTTGTCCTCGCCGACGGCATCCTCCTCCTCGCCGACCTCCTCCTCTCCCGCCCCGTTCGTCGCCTCGGCTCCCTCCGCAACGTCGCTGCCGTCGCTGCTCGCGCCACTGGTCCCTCCTCCTCCTGCTGCTCTATCGCCGTCTCCGTCGGGAAGAAGCTCCTCCTCCTTGACCTCACCCTACACGAGGCTGACGAATTGGACGTGCAGACGCGTGAGATCGCCGTGCTCGATGGGGTCATGGCGCTTGCTTGGGTCGGCGACTCCGTGTTCGTTGGTACCCCCTCGGGCTACTCGCTCTTCTCGAGCATCACTGGCCAGGCTGTTGATTTGTTCACGCTTCCCGACTCGTCTAGCTCACCGAGGATGAAGCCACTTTCTCGGGGTGAGGAGGTGATGCTGTTGGTGGACAAAGTTGGGGTGGTTGTCGACCGGTCCGGGCAGCCGGTTAGAAGCAGCTTGGTGTTTAACAGCACACCGGACTGCATAGTCGAGGTGTTTCCCTATGTGGTTGTGACTGGGGACTCTAAGGTGGATGTGTACAGGGGGAGGAACGGGGCGCACTCGCAGACCCTTCTGTTTGCAAAGAATGGTGCAGGTGTTCTGACTTTGGCAAGCGATGATGATGCAGGTGGCAGGGATGTAGTTGTGATTGCTACGGCTTATAAGGTAACGTAGGTATGTTTAACTCATCTGTTATTGTAACTTCTTTCCAAATATCTCATGTGCTGCTGTATTCGGTTAGTAGCCACACATTGCATTGTAATGGAGGAATTATTTGGCTTGTCCAGGTCTTTTGTTACCGTAAAGTATCTGCAGTGGAACAGATCAAGTCACTGCTACGAACGAAGAATTATAGGGAAGCTATTTCCTTATTAGAAGAGTTTGAATCTGATGGTGAAATCTCAAATGACATGATTTCCTTTGTACACGCGCAACTTGGGTTCTTGTTGTTTTTTGATATGCGCTTTGAGGATGCTGTAAATAACTTCTTGCTCTCGGGGACTATGCAACCAGCAGAAATATTTCCATTCATCACGCGGGATCCTAATCGTTGGTCACATCTGGTACACCACATTTTTTTTTCACATGTTAGTTGGGAAGTTGTAACTGAGATATCTTTTAAATTTATTATCTGTTTCTGAGGTAACTATTTTAATTCATTGTCTGTTTCTAATTTACCCTGTAATTTACACAAACAGTTGTTAGCTACAAGACCTGCCTCATTATGTTGCTGTAAAGTATTTTGTATACAAAAAAAGTTGATGTTGAATTCTGAAACTATTTAGCATTTTAGGCTTTTAGCTGCTAACATGATTCAATAAACCTGATTCTTACCAGTAAAGAAATTTGAGCATGAAGCTTTTGTATATAGGGACCTTTTGGAATATCTAATAGGCTTGAACATCCATAATTTCTCAATTCTCAACTCATTGTTTGATAATATGTTTTTCTTTGGTTTTCATTCATTTCTTACTGGCTCGTTAGTAGATAGTAACCTTAAATTAAGCTGTTCATACCTAGAATATTCTCCACTAGCTTTGTTGCGTTACCTACTGATTACATTCTCTTGATAATCCTACCATGTTTCATTGGTACCTAGTTCCTTTTGCCTTTACTGATCTATTTCTATTGTCATAGCTAAAAAAAAGTTTTTTTTGGTAAAATTTAGGTGCCAAGAAAGCGTTATTGGGGCTTGCATCCTCCCCCTAAACCTCTTGAAGAAGTTATTGACGATGGACTTGTAACACTTCAGCGAGCACTGTTCCTCAAAAAGGCAGGTGTGGACACAGTTGTGGATGAAGGTTTCGTTTCAAATCCACCAAGCAGATCCGATTTAATGGAACTAGCAATCAGGAATATTGTCAGGTTTGATTTATTGATGGTATTTTTGTATCATAGTAAATTGTGATGAAACCACATCTAACAGTCAATGTCTAAAACTCTAAATGCTATGTGAAACTAGGTACCTGTGTGCATCCCGAGGGAAGAGTTTGTCTTCTAAAGAGATGGAAGGAGTCGATACTCTTCTAATGTATCTTTATAGAGCACTTGATCTTGTTGATGACATGGAGAAGCTTGCATCCTCTCAGAATAGCTGTGTTGTGGTATGTACAATTCTTTCAGACATCTGGGTTCTTTGAAGCATTATGATTATCACGCTTCCTCTCATAATAGCTTTATGACCAATCTTACCTTTTGTTTGAGAATAAAACATGGTGTGATGTTTTTCTTAGGCCTTGGTCATATGAGTGCAAAATAAGAAAGCTGTGCACCCTAAATGTTATGATATAAAAATTCTGGGTGGTGCAGGAGGAACTAGAATCACTTTTGGATCACTCGGGACATTTACGGACACTTGCATTCTTATATGGAAATAAAGGAATGTGTTCCAAAGCTCTTGCTATCTGGCGAATCTTAGCAAGGAATCACAGCACCGGTTTGTGGAAGGATCGCTCTGATTTATATGAAACCGAGTCTCTTGAATCTTTGGTTGATAATAAGTCGGGTGAGGAAATCGCTGCTATGGAAGCCTCCAAGATATTGCAAGCATCATCTGATCAGGATCTTGTCCTGGAGCATCTTGGATGGGTATGTGCTTCAGCCTTTAGTCAGATGGTTTGTTATTTTGCGAACTAATCAACTGAACATTTACATGTAGGTAGCAGATATTGATCAAGGGCTTGCAGTTGCAGTTTTAACATCTGAGATTAGGGAAAATCAGCTTTCTCCCGGTAATTGATTTGTTTCAAATAAATCACTTTGTTAGGACACTTTTACTAACTATTTCATGGAATCATGGCAAAGAAACACATTTTCCAGTTTTTCACCTAATAGCATCATAGAGTATGCTGGCAGTACACATAGGGATGGACCCGCCCATCCGTCTCCTATAAAAATAGTGAATTTTCTAGAATAAAATACATTGCCATTTCAGCTTCTCATATTGCATCAGGCAATGGGCTTTTACTTCATAGGGACACCAAAAAAAGTTATATTTAACAAACTTTGTTAACATTTATTTGAATGGTGGAATTCTGCAGAAAAGGTCATTGCTGCCATTGATTCAGAGAAGGTTGGGATTCACCAAAGGTACATATAATGAATTCATGGAAAATTTCACAAGTCTCAAAATCTTTACAAGATCTTGTGATGATCCTCCAATGTTCCATGTGAAAAGAACATGTTTACAAAAAGTAATGAATTAAAATATATGTATATATTTGTAATTTGTGGTGTAGTTTGTTCATTATACACCTGTATGACCTGTAATGAGCTGGTAACAGCCTACCAAGCTTCATACTGATCACTCTTGATGAAATTCAGCACCTTTTGTGGAGTAACTCGAACCTTATGGCTGCCTGAGAATCTTATCTTTTGTTGCCAAATTAATTGAGCACATGCTGCTTTGTAATAATTGTAGTACCACTATGTGTTCTTGTATTTTCTATCAAGTTTGAGTGTTTGACATAGTTAGGCTGGAAACCAGTGTATTTGTATTTATGTCACATTTCTTAGTTCTTAGTCAAATAGAATTAAGTTTACCCATGTTCTTTAGAAATTGTTGCCTGTGCTTTCTTTGACACCTTTTTTCTCTTCTATTCCCTTCATTATTTCACATTTGTCAGCCATCAACAGAGAAATGCTTCTTTGTTATATGTTATGCTTGCTTTATAAATTCCATACACTCTGAACTGGCCAAATTATGCAGTTATTTGCAGTGGTTGATTGAGGATCAGGGATGCGATGACCCTCATTATCACACTTCTTATGCACTGTTACTGGCCAAGTCTGCCATGGAAGCAGTTCGTTTGGAGTCCAATCATGGAGAGAGAAACGACACAGACTTTGATTCTGACGTACAATTTATTTACTCATTGAGAGAAAAGCTCCAATTATTTTTGCAAGCTTCAGACTTGTATGACCCAGAAGAAGTGCTTGATGTCATAGCAGAATCTGAGCTATGGCTGGAAAAGGTGATGTTATGATTTCTTCTCACTTGTGCTGAATATTTTGCTTATTTATGTGTCTTTCCAATAGATTTGTGCTGCTTTGGTAGTTGGAAGTCTCGTCATTTCTATTTCACACATTTGGCTCAAATTTTCTTTTCTTTTGGCAGGCAATATTGTATAGGAAGATGGGCCAAGAGAACCTTGTACTTCAGATACTAGCACTGTAAGATGCTGTGCTGTTGAGTTCATGCTATGCTGCATTTGTTATTTATTGATTTGCTTTAACTTGTAAGTTGCAGCAGTAGTGATGTTTTGTTGAGCTGGACTGCTAGGTTGAGCATGTTATGCTTTCAATGCCTGCTGTTCTGCTGTTCTTGACTGTCTTGTTGGTGGTTCTGTGATGAAGGAAGCTGGAGGACAGCGAAGCTGCTGAGCAGTACTGTGCAGAGATCGGTCGAGAAGATGCCTATATTCAGTATGTTCTCTTTTGACTTCATATATCTATGTGGATTACTTGACTTGCTAGTGTTTTTGGTATAACTTTTTTTTAAAAAAATGATCCTATGAAATTACTTTTGGTCCATCGTTCATAGTATCCTCATTTTCCTTTAAACTCAGGCTGCTGGATTTGTATTTGGACCCTAAAAATGGCAAAGAACCGATGTTTACAGCAGCTGTTCGACTTCTCCATAATCATGGGGAATCTTTGGACCCCTTGCAAGTTTTGGAGGTACTATTTTCTTGTAATCACTGATAATGTTATTTTATGCATGCTAGTTAACCTGGGTGATAATTGTTTTATCGCCGCTAGCAAAATGTAGTCTATGAACATGGAGAGAGAATCTTTGGATCCCTTGCAAGTTTTGCCTATACTATTTTTCTAATCATGACTATATTTATTTGGGAATGCTACTTAACATGGGTGAATAGTGATTTTTCGCCCCTAGTTACAGGTAGCCTATGAACATGGGGAGCAGCCTGAGAAAAGCAGTGTGTCTAAAGTCTAGTGTTCTATCCATAATTATGAAAACTTGAGACTTTGGCTTCACGGTTCACCGGTTCATAAGTTGTGCCACTTCATGCCTCAATCGCTGGAAGCAGGTAGTGACCACAGCTCTGTGAAGCAACTATACTACTTCGAGAAGAGGCCAAGGCCTTTGCTAATGCCCGTCAGCCAGGCAGTCCCATTGCGTAACTTGGAATGGGCAAGCCAGCATGAGCAAAGTCACACATATATATTCTGGGTTCATTTGCTGAAGGTCTGCATATCATTCACACCAACTTAGTAATACCCCTACATGGGTTACAAGTTACAAGTGAGCTCACTATTACCTGGAATGGGCAAGCCAGCTATCTCTTACCGGCAAGCCAGCAAGTCACGTGCATTGGCCCAAGGCTCTTCGCACCAAAGCTAGCAAAGGCAGCCCACTACGCATGAGCTCAGCCAATCTGCAGTTATCTGGTTTCTTTGCTGCCCGTTCGGTAATAACCGGACGGTTCAACAGTTCAGTAAAATACCGACCGGTTCCCCTAGTTTTTGCATGAACGGACTCTGAAGCAAACCAAACTAGCATAGTATTTGTTTCCTGTTTTTTCTGGTTGAACCACCGGTCTAGTCCGGTTTTAATAACTAGGGTTCTATCTTAAAAGTGGCGGATAAAAAGGGTTAACACAACTTTTTTTCAGATGGGATTTAAAGCATTAACACCCAATAAATTGTGCTCACCAGACACCACTTTGTCTTCCTAATTACTAACCCCTAATTACTAACGTTTAAGCATCCTAGGGGATAATCATAATGCCCCTGTCAAATGGGGTGTATAGAAGGGTTTGCTTTGATCCCTTCTTCCATCTAAGAAGTGATCGGAGGGTAAGGTAATTAAGGTGGCCTTTTTGTCAATCTCCTTGTATTGTAGAAAACTGCGCCCCACTATCTTGTATTTTTATTCTGCACTTGCCTTGGGAATTTGTAACCTCCCAGAAAGGTCACTGCAGTGCGTTCTGCGAGATTCTCAATGTTGGGTTAGTACATCGCATAAACATATTTTGATTGTTGCCATGTGCATTTCCTTCTTATTTACTGTGGTAATCCTATATGATGTTTTTGTCAGAAAGAATTCTGAAATCTGCACCATAATTTTGTCAGAGATTATCTGCCGATATGCCTCTTCAGCTAGCATCAGATACAATTTTGCGAATGCTGAGAGCTCGGGTACACCATCTTCGTCAAGGACAGGTAACCATCTTTTTTTGTTTTTAATCTAGAGTTGTTTATTGGACTTTGAGGAACATGTGTGTTTCCTCTTTGTGGATCTTTTCCTTGTTTCACACAGACTTGCTTCGAAGTTGAACTTATGTCAGGTCTGGCTTACCACTTGTATTTTTTTTCTGTGCCTGTTGTTAGATAGTCCATAATTTATCACGTGCAACAAATCTTGATGCAAGTTTGACAAGATTGGAGGAGAGATCAAGACATGTGCAGCTAACTGACGAGAGTATCTGTGATTCATGTCGAGCTCGCCTTGGCACCAAGTTGTTTGTCATGTATCCAGACGATTCAGTTGTATGCTACAGGGTATGTCAACCCATACTTTTTTTAAACGTTTGGTTTGCTATTAACTTATGAGAGAAACATGGAAGCTTGGCTTGGTCGGTGGTCAGTCAAAAGCACACACTGGATTGGTCCCGAAATGCATTGTTTAGCAATTATGCATAGTGGACATCTATGTGGTTACTTGGTTGGCCAAGTTGTCCTTTTAATGATATGCTAGAACGGTTTGAGCTGCTCTGCTGTTTCACAGCTGTTTTTATCAAGCAACTACTCCAGTAACACTAGCACAAAGATGTAGCATATATTTAATCTGTTTTATAACTTTTTTTTGCAGTGCTACCGAAACCAAGGCGATCCTGCGTCAGTTCGTGGCCGCAGGCTCAGGAAAGGTGCTATATTTAAGCAAAGCTGGCTCGTTAGTAGATAGCAAAGCAAGACAGGAGGAAACATTTAGGAGACGCCTTACCGTGACATCATCGGAGGTCATCTGGTTTGGGTGAACGCCCTTGCTTTTTGAGGAAACATTATACAAGCTCTGATCTCTAAACTTGCTAAAGACGGAGCGACCTATTGTTGGGGGTTGTATCAATTTTGCTAAGAGGGCAGTTGCCCTGACCCGAAGCCCAAAATACGTTGAGAATCTTTGATGGTTTGTCCATAGTAGCATTTTTTCCCCCTTAGCATCAACACAGACAGGACGGTGTAACAATGTAGTCCGTTTGTTGTGTATACTGTACAGACAAGATGAACGACCATCCTGGTAAATGGGAATCCCTGCTTAATTGTAATTGCTGCGCCTGCGAGCAACAGTCCGAAAGAATAAATCAAGATGTTTGAATCATGAGAGAGTTTCTTATGTCACTAGAAAAGTTTACAATTCTCGATCAGCCACTCGAAATCCTCTATTTTCTTATATGCCACTGGTTCAAGAATTTTCTTCCCTTAGTGCCATTGCTATTAAGTCTGTTAGTTTTAGCCGTTTGAAAAGTTCATTAATGTCTAAAATGTTCATTCGCTTTAGAACATTAAAATATCATACCTCCATTTTAACTTCAAATTGAGTAATTTAAATTTTTTATTTATATAAAATCATGCTCTACTTGCTATTCAACTATTTGTAACATTTGGTATTTTCAGCTTTTGATCTCTTTTTTCACGAGGCATGTTAGGTTTGATTAATTTTTAAATAAAATTTACATTTAGAAAGTTTTAATTTTTACTTTCAAATCTAGCTATACATAATTTTATGAATTTGCAAAAAAACCTCATGTTTTTAGGGATTTTACACTATTTTTATGAATTTTTTCTATTTTGTAATGTATGATAAAGGCAGGGGCATAATGGTTTGAGTGGCACTGAGGGAAGAAAAAACTTAAATTGTTGACATGTAAGAGAATAGAGAATTTTCAATAACAAATAGGGAATTTAAAACTTTTTCAATAATATATAGAGAATTCTCTCTTGAATGATCGATGCTATGGTGCCTATCTTCTTTTTTTTTTTGGTTTTGTGTATTTGAGATGGTTTGAATGGTATGCATTGTGGCCTGTCTAGAATGAGAGCAATATAAGCATTTGCCTTGTCTGTCTAGTAGGCAGGCAAGAGGGAGTATTCATTCGGACGTGGTGCACTGTACATGTCAAGGCTGGGCTGCTGGCCTAGGTGGGCATGTCTCCGTGGTGACATGGCATGAGAAGCAAGCAATTCTACTCCCTCCGTCCCAAAATAAGTGCTATTTTAGGATTCAAATCTGTCTCAAAATAAGTGCTCTTCTAACTGCACAGTATTCTAGATTCCCCTCCCTCCACTATAAAGTATCCTTATATTCTCCTCCCACCACTATAAGATACCCTTAGATTCTTTTCCCACCACTATAAAATACTATAGATTCTCACCTACATACACTTATTCTTAGTTTCTTCAAAACAATCTTAACGAACACTTACTTTGGGACGGAGGTAGCATGGAGCAATGTTGTCCGTCTGCATCAAAGGAAAGGTCAGGTGGCAAGCGCTTTCTAACTCCTTGCACTCATGTCTGCCGGCTAGTGCTTTGCTGGGTGGTAATCTAGGAATTAGGATGGATTCACCTGGAGCACAATGAGGATATGTTATAAAAAGGTAGAGAGAGGGTAGTGAGTAATGGTAGGGCTGGTACGGGTCCCTTGATGGTGAGCTTGAAAAGCCTGAAAATTTGCTAAAAAAAATGGTTTGAAAGCTCTCAGGAAAACCACTACACAAGAATCGCTCTAAAGTGTTACAATGTTTGATTTGCAACAAACAGAAAAAATAATCGGTAGCTTTTAATAGTAATAATTTAAGCCGAAAAGAAAAGACCTAACTCAAAGAAAGATCTTGTCCTATGCGTTGAGAAATTTTGTTGGGCGTGTCGATTATGTAATTGATGAAAAACATGATATTTCTTTCCTTGCACGAATTACACGCTATATACATAGATTTAGGTTCTGTTCTTTTGAGCTGATCTGAATGGCTGTACATTTAAAATGGAGCTTCTCGAAATAGTTTCGAGAGATCCATTTCGTTCGACTTGTTTTTTAAAGCGTTAAGAACCTTAAAAACAGCGAAAAAAGGATTAAAAAAGACTCAAATCATATGTCTTTTCAAGACGTAGATAAGACGTTAAGCTGTTAAGGTAAAAAGAAGGTAGCCTTAATTTGGAATGGATGGGAGGGAGAAAGCAATGAGGTGCCGTTTCTGATTTGTCAGGGGGATGGATGGATGGAAGGCAGAGAGAAAGCGAGGGAAAGGATGAATGGGAGTGCATGTGTTACATATATCACTCATTCTTAACAATACTATGCACTCAATTTCAACATCGATGCTGTGCTGGGCATGAAAGCCAATACCAGAAAATGGTTGTTGAGAACTTGAGATAGCTATTGTGAAAATATTTTTCAAGACAAATTTATATATATGGTTTTTATGCACACAATCCAAATAGTTTAAAAGATTTTTACGGATAAAGTTATAAAATTTTGACTTAGAACAAACCTAAAACGATAAGTATTATGGAATTGGAGGGAGTACAACCTTAGATATTAAAAATCAGGCGATGCTTCTGTGTATTGTGATGGTCTGGAATTGTTTTGTCATGTCCTGGGTATTATTCTTAGATTACGCACACGCTGTGATTATTATGCATCATTCTGGGACCTTTTAGTCCTTTACTAGTGCTCCCTGTTAATCGCGTCCGTTTTGTATGTCCCCTCCCTTGACAGAAGCAGAAATGAAGAACTATCTAGCTCCACATGTTTGTACTACCGTTTAAAAAAATGTACCACATTAATACTGCCTTTATTTGTATTCAAATGTACCCTTTTATTGGTTGTCTGCTATAATCAAATAGCAATCTGAGCTCCAACTCCAATTGAAGCTCACACCAGGCACCAAGATATGAAGACAACAGATTTATGTGTTGGTGCCATGCTATTTGTCGTCTATATATAAGGTCAAGCGTCTTTTGTCAACTTTCATTTATTCAACAAGAAAATCATGAGGGTAGGCATTGTTTAAAACTGGATAATGGATCGCTACCTGCCAATCTTGCCAGGATGTGAAACTCATGTCATGGTGATCAGTACTCTGCCATGGATGGGTGAGTGGCCATACTGTACATTATGTAGCCTGTATGAACTTGAAGCCTTGAAGATAGATCAGTGAGGCATGTGTATGTTTGTATCAGTGTAGCTCCCTGAAGTGATGTGCAAACTTTACCTGGGAAGTAATGCTACAAACACGCTTCGGCTGATCTGACCAAGATTAATACGTTTCGCCCAAACAACTCTTTTAGAAAGTGTTTTGCCCAAAGTTAATGCTGGAGTAAAACATACGAAATAAGGCGACTTCAGTTCAGGCAAGGGCGACGTTCTCACAAATGTGCTCGTAAATTTCTCTTGCCACATCGGATATAAAAAATGGAGAGTTTATCACTTGTCAACGTGTGCCAGGAAGATGATGGAATGAAACGACAATATAGATGTACTTTCCAAGCTGATGTCATATCGCATTTTTCAGTGAGGCATACTGTACATTATAGGATCAAATGCATATCGCATTCACGAACAGGGTGCACGACTGCCACCCCGGCGACAGGGCGGCGCTGCTGGCCATCAAGGCCGCCCTCGGCAACCCCTACCACTTCGCCTCCTGGACCCCCGACACCCCCTGCTGCGGCTGGTACGACGTCGGCTGCGACGCCTTCACCGCCCGCGTCGTGGAGCTCAGCGTCTTCCAGGACGCCAACCTCACCGGCACCATCCCCGACGCCATCGCCGGCCTCACCCACCTCCAGAACCTCATGCTCCACCACCTCCCGGCGCTGTCCGGCCCCATCCCGCCGGCGATCGCCAAGCTCTCCAACCTGTCAATGCTCATCATCTCCTACACCGCCGTGTCGGGCCCCGTGCCCTCCTTCCTCGGCGGCCTCTCCAAGCTCACCCTCCTCGACCTCTCCTTCAACTCGCTCTCCGGCGCCATCCCGGCATCGCTGGCGAGCCTCCCCAACCTTGCCAGCATCGACATCAGCCGCAACAACCTCGCCGGCGCGCTGCCGCCGCTGCTCTTCAGCAAGCTGCAGGATAAGCAGCAGGGAGCGTACCTCAGGCTGTCCCGCAACAACCTGTCGGGGACCATCCCGCCGGAGTTCGCCGCCGTCAGCTTCGAGGAGCTCGACCTGTCGCGCAACCGGCTCGCCGGCGACGCCTCGCCGCTGTTCGGCCGCGGGAAGGCGGTGCAGAACATGGACCTGTCGCGCAACGCGCTGAGCTTCAACATGTCGGCGGTGGAGGTGCCGGAGGGGCTCGGCTACATGGACGTCAGCCACAACGCCATCTACGGCGGCGTCCCGGCGCAGGTGGCCAACCTCACCGGCCTCCATGTCTTCAACGTCAGCTACAACCGGATGTGCGGCGAGCTGCCGTCCGGCGGGAGCATGGCGAGGTTCGACGCCTACAGCTTCCAGCACAACAGGTGCCTCTGCGGCGCACCCCTCGCCGCCTGCAAGTGACATCCACACCACATAATTAATTAATCAATTAAGACAAACCACTGTATTCGTCTGTGTCGATCAATAATCATGAGGTGTATTGTTGATGTCAGCTTTGAAATCAAATATGCTGGAATAAATATCATACCCTAGAAAACCTGACGTCAATAATGTAAGATCTAGACGACACATGAAACACGATGTTTGGTGACATAGGGCGTGTTTGGTTGGGCGCCCTCAGCCGCCATGCCAACACGGGCGGCGGCGGCGCGCCTTGCCATTCATTGGCGGCCGAATCGGCCGCCCTGAGACCGCTGACAACTGGGCCGAGGGCGAGCGAGGGAGATGGCGCGCCGTTCGTTGGCTGCAAACCAAGCGGCGGCCAAATCGCAGGCATTGGCATGGCGAGCGACGGCGGCGAACCAAACAGCCCCATAGTTCCGCTCAATTGCCTATGACTGCGGAGTATACCTATGGAGCTCATCCCCATCAACAATCCTGTAATATACTAACCATTGGAATCCCAATCACAAGCCGGTCAAGATCGGCCCATCGCGAGTCTATGATACAATCGATTTGATCATTGCCTATGACACCAGGATTGCCCCTTTATATAATGGAGGCCATGATACAAGTCCTTCAACTCTAACTTACCCTACCTATTACAACTCAAAGTCCTACTCATATACATATTTGACATAAATCCTTATTCACCACCAAAGAGCTACTAGTCCGACAATGGAACTATTGCCACTATTAATTCTCACCGTTATGCCTCTTCCAAGCCCGCCAACATCCAATTTGAAGTCGTATGGAGCATCACTAAGTCATCCTTCATCTTCTCTGCTGCAAGATGTGTTGTTGTCAACCCTAGTGTCATCATGTTGGACTGATGTCATCACTCGTAGATTTCATCATGGGATAAACGTTGGTTGAGGGGACCACGCCTAGTGATGCTTATATCATGGGACCTTGTCCCACCGCCCTTTTGTGCACCACCCTACATCATCAACCACCACTGCTTGTTGAAGTATGATCCATCGTCGTTGCCATGTATCCTCTTCATCTCTTACTTTGTTCTCCATTTCGATAGTGGACTCTAGGTGTCATCCTTTGTTGAGTGAGCCATCTAGACCGCAACACCAATGCCCAATGGCATGATGCAAGGGTAGTTTAGGCATAATGGGGTACTCTTGCTGACAGTGTTGGCAAACGAAGCTAACAATGCAAATATGCTAATATATAAAAGGTCAACTAAAATGCATGATAGGTTGGTCACAATGTTTTAATAAGGAAAAATCATTTATGCAGTTAAGATCGACCCATAAAACATGTTTTCTCCGTAAAAAAAAATCGTACGACACATCTTGCCTTGGCACGCTCTTCAAAACTACACTTAGATGCTTAGTTTCTTTTGTCATCTAAGTTTCTTTTGCTGTATATCATTTGTAATAGCGATACTATAACTTTTAGAAAATACTTTGGAATACGCGTGCGTCTTATATCTTTCAGAGGGAGCAATAAAGATCGGATTAGTGTTGTGCATTTGGCTGGACTGATTTATCACAAAGACGCAAATATCTTGCTGGATCCAAGCTTTGATCGGGTTCTACGTAGCTGACTATCCTTTGACCCGTTCTTTGCATATTGTCTGGCTGCTTTGACTAGCCAAGTGCACATGCTCCAAACTTTCTATTTATGGACTACGGGCGGTTAGCTTTCCAACATCACTCAGTGTCAGTGGCTCAGTGCAGCTCACACTGACAGCAACACGCGCGCCCTGCTCGTCCTCATGCCCGCCGCCGCCGCCGCCTCCTCCGGCGAGGAAGGCCAATGCCACGCCGGTGACAAGGCGGCGCTGCTCGCCGTGAGCGCGGCCTAGCTTGGGCGAGAACATCGATCCCGCCGTGGACGCCCTCCGCTGCGACGCCTCCACGGGGCGCGTGGACGATCGAGCTGGCCGTCAACGTCAGCCAGGACGACGAGCTGACGGGCACCGTGCCGGCCGCCACCGCCATCGCCGGGCTCCCCCACCTCCGCCTCCGCCATCGCCGGGCTCTCCCGGCGCTGTCCGGCCCCATCCTGCCACCGCTCCCCGTAGCCGAAGCTCTGGACTAACCCCGACTCGAGCCCCGCGGCAAGCTCACCCCTCCCCGGCGACCCAGCTACTTGGTCTCCGGCCGCCGCCCACTCGTCGACTGGACCTGCGTCCACTTGAAATTTGAGTCGATTTTTTCCTCATCATCTTATCCGAACGTTGCATATCTTTGTGAGAAGAATTTGTTTTTTCGGGGTTCAACTTAATCATCCAGTGGTGTATATGTTTGTCCGATCTGGAAATTTATACGATGCAATGATCTTTGTTTCATGCAAGAACATAGTGTTTTCCCACTAATTGAAGGAATGGGGAAAACATAATCTTATTTCCCCCCGAAATTGTAGGTATGGACAGAAAATGTTTTTTTTTTGGAACCGAGAGTTTTGGTTTTTGGTCTGATGAGACAAAACAAATGGAAAAATCAAACGACACAAATATTTTGAGCATGCATGAACGGAGTTGGCCACTTGGCCGTGGACAGCGCTATTGCTGCGAAGAGAGCTTGATAAAAATTGAGAAGAGCGCTATTACAGGGGGCAAAGTGCAAAAATCTGCCACGTGCTTGCTGAGTTGTCCCATTGCATCAGCAAAACCACTTCAACCAGACTGCTATGGATCTGCAGTGCAACACTAAACCAACATCATGGATAACAATGTACTCGATTTTGGACATTTCGGACCTAATCAAGAACATGTGTCAATTTTATATATCTATGGTGCATTTTACTCAAAAAAAACTTAACTGGGATTACGAAGGAATCACCTAGAGAGCCGACTCATTCTTCTAGGTAGGAGATCGAAAAGCTTGCAAATTATATAACAATGTAGTAATATAGTTAGTAAATGTAGACACATGTATATCCTAGTAAGCCATGATCGCATTTTGATTCAGGAAGAACACAAGAGGTTAATGGTATTCTTTGTCTCAATTCAGTCATAAGCAGCAGAGCATCAATAGCCTTAAGTCGTATTACTATTGGATTGGCATTGCCCAGTGAGCGAACATCAGTCCCTAGTAGCATAAAAAATAAACCCAAGTCCCGGTCATCCAATCCAAATATACTAAAAATGGCTAGTCTCCAGACAAACTTCTTTTTGCTGTTTATGTACAACTGTTAAGTGTTTGTCAGCAGTCATCCTGGAACCAATCAGCTCATCACAAAGGCAAAGAATCCCCATCAATTCAACTTATAGGCCCAACTGTGCTCCTTGAGGTAAGCTTGAACTGCTTCCTTGATGGCCAGGTTTGGAACCAGCTGGTGTTCTTTCAAAGGCTCACGTGTCACAGGGTCAAATTTCCCCACCTAAAGGGAAGGTTATAGTTAGATTCAATTTCTTGCACGTGTACAAACTCATTCCAACCGCATACAAAATTGTAGGCAAGGGTCTTGTAAAAAGAAGGGCAAGGAGACATTTAAATTTAATCATCACCATTAATACTTAAAAGGCCATAAATATTCCAGTCAAATATTGCATAAGCTCAATTTAGTTAAACAGCTACAGATTATAAGTTTTTGTGGAATTTTCATGTAATATAAGCTATTTAGTTTCCTCAACCACAAAGTAAATGGCTTGACGCAACATTATATGGAGTAAACTAAATCTATTGCATTATATAATTAATACCAATCCAAATTTCCAATGAAAAATTAGCGAACAGCACATAAAGATAAATAAAGTCAAGAGCTTTCTATATATAAAAAAAAGATACAAGCAAAGCACAAGATGGGGTACCTTGCGAAGATGTTCAAGTAGTATGGCCCTCTCATATGTTACACCACTCGGTGTGATAACTGGATCTCTAAAGATCTCAAAAGTTATTTGGCAGCAAAGGTAGCCAGGCACCTAGGTTTCAGGATTAAAACAGCTTAAAGACAGGGTAAAAATAGGGTTAACATTTAACAAAACAAAGTGGGGTTACAAGACATAAAAAATACTGCTTTTACATTTGTCGGTGTATCACTAAGTGCAGCTTTGGTGAAAACTTCTGACAGTAATTTGCATTGTTCTGAATACTCATTTGTTGTCCCATTTGAGTCTTCCACAAGTGTGCCACTAAGAAAGTGATGTTCCTGCAGAGCAATTTCGCATGCCTCCCTACATATCGACGTAACACGGTAGTGTTAGAAACTTGAAGTATCATCATGTTTCTGAGGCAGCACAGTGAATGCATAAGTACTTTACAAATCGACCATCAATATGAAATACACACAATACACTTTATATGCAGCACAATAATGGCAATTATCTTATTGTAATTTCGGTGTACAACATACTTTAAACTCTGCATCTTCCAAAGTCGTTGAGTGGAGTGCTTTTCCCAGTTTATGTACTTTGCCTTTGCAAGAACCTGCCAAATGTCCTCCGCCATTTTGTCCCTTGAATTTGTAGACTTCAAAAGATTCAAAGCCTGTTTTCCATAATAAGATCAGCAAGACCTTAGTGGTTGTGTGGCAGCACATCCAACATGCTGAATCAAAATGAAGATATTAAAAGATCAGGTTGAAGAGCATCTATTTACATGTATAACTATCAATAGGCCATGTTAAAGTAAAATTGTTGGGTTGGTGCCTTGTCTGCTACATTCATTTAACTCAGAGACATCCCTGGATGCCTCAAACGGCAACATGTACAAATTCCTCTAAGAACATGGAAATTCATATAAAATCACCATTAATAGCTTCTAAATGTTTCCTTCCGTCAGGCATGGGAGGCTACTTTTACGTGGAGACACAACATATTGCACAGCAAAGATACAGATCATGGCATGCATGCACAGGCATATATGGTGTGGATCAGATGTAGCAAACTCGGTATAAGTAGAACTCGGTATACAGCAAATTTAACTAGCGACGGCAAACCTTGTCGAATTCCCTGACAGCAAGATCACAATGCTCTTTCTGAAGCAGCGCGCATCCCAGCAAATAGTGACCCTAGCAACGGCAATGAAGGTTTAGGGAAAATTGATTTTGCTTGTATTGCAGTGGAGTATTAGTAGTACACAAGGTGGGCCCCACGATGGGCCAGCCTCCCAAAGCCTAATATACTCTAACACTCCCCCGCAGTCTGAACGGCGCAAACATAGCGTTGAGACTGGTATAAAACAATCGTAGAGCACTCCCCCGTGGTCGGAACAGAGTAACCAAAGAAGTAAAGAAACCGATTCAATTAAAAGGACAGTCACTCCCCCGCAGTCTGAACGGACGGTGCGCAGACGTTGAGACTGGTCCTGAACTCGAGGAAGACCGTGCTAGGAAGGCCCTTAGTAAAGATATCAGCGTATTGGGACGACGTCGGGACGTGCATCACGCGCACATGACCAAGGGCAACCCTCTCACGGACGAAGTGAAGATCGATCTCGACGTGTTTGGTGCGCTGATGTTGCACCAGGTTGGTGGAGAGGTAGACCGCACTGACGTTATCGCAGTAGACGAGGGTGACCTTCGGCAGCGGACTGTGGAGCTCCTGGAGTAGCTGGCGAAGCCAACAGGCCTCAGCGACACCATTGGCGACCGCGCGGTACTCGGCCTCCGCGCTGGAGCGGGAGACCGTGTGCTGGCGTTTGGATGACCAGGACACCAGGTTGTCACCGAGAAAGACACCATAGTCCGATGTGGACTTTCTGGTGTCTGGACAGCCTACCCAGTCAGCGTCGGTGTAGACCGTGAGGCTCGTAAGGACGAAGTCAGAGGCATCCCTGGATGCCTCAAACGGCGACACGTAAATATTCCTCTGAGAACATGGAAATTCATATAAAATCACCATTAATAGCTTCTAAATGTTTCCTTCCGTCAGGCATGGGAGGCTACTTTTACGTGGAGACACAACATATTGCACAGCAAAGATACAGATCATGGCATGCATGCACAGGCATATATGGTGTGGATCAGATGTAGCAAACTCGGTATAAGTAGAACTCGGTATACAGCAAATTTAACTAGCGACGGCAAACCTTGTCGAATTCCCTGACAGCAAGATCACAATGCTCTTTCTGAAGCAGCGCGCATCCCAGCAAATAGTGACCCTAGCAACGGCAACCCCACGGTATATATGTTATTTGCAATTGATTTAGTTGGGAGATCAGTTTGGCATGAACTGATATTACCTTCACCAAATTGTTATCAAGCGCAAGAGCCCTCCTGCTATCCTCCTCGACCTTGGCCCAGTCCCTACGAATTCGGATTTGGATTTGGTGGCGAAAATTTCTTCAGCATGGGCAGAAAGGGAAGGGGAGATTCTCATGTAGAGGTGGAGGCGCTTACTTGCGCTTGTAGTGGCACAGGCCCCGATTGACCCAGTACACGGCAACTTCGGGGCAAAGCGCAATTGCCTGGGATTCGAACCGAAGCGAGGCATGAATTCGTGGGAATCAAATCAATGGAGGAAGAAGCCGAAGAAAGGGATCGTGGACTTGGGTTGGTTGCCTCGGTGTAGCAGTCGATGGCGGCGCCAAGGCGGGCCTTTTTAAAGCACGCGTTGCCCTCCATCCGCCGGAGCTCCGCCTGCCTCGCCACCACATCCGCTGCCGCCGCCGCCGCCGCCGCCGCCATGGACGCGGCCCCCTCTCTCTTTCTCTCTCCCTCCCTCTCTCTCTCTCTCTGAAATTTGAGTTTGGAATGCGCGAGAAAAAGGATGCACTGTAGAAGGATTTTTAAGAAGTCATTTCAACCGTTCAGTTGTTCAGCCGTTTAGATTAGCTCAAAATAACATGAAAAAAAAACAGGAATACCACATATAAGCCTCACAAGTGGGCCCAACATGTCTTCTTCTTCCTTTCCCATCCTATCCCCTCTCATCTCCACCAACCACCCGACTTGCTGCCCTACATTGCCCCCCGTTGGGATCCCACGTCACCACTGTCCGTCACCCATCGCGAGATCCCTCGCTGCCCACCGCCGTCGCGGGCCCCCACACCATCCCACGTCGCCGCCATCGCCTGATACCCCGCCGCTAGCCGATGTTACAAGCCACCGTGCCACCGTCGGTTTGTGAGCCCCCGTAGTGTTGTCGTTTTCGCTGCCCAACGAGAGCACCACAGTCGTGACTGTGAGCCCTTCGCCTCCCATCCACGTGGGTGTGGCAGCCTTAGGCGACGACCCGAGCGGTGACGGTTAGAGGGGAACGAGCAATAACGGCGAGGTTGGGGGACTGCGGGAATTAAGGGAGATGGAGAGGTGGTGGGAGGAAGGAGAATAGTAGAGGATGACATGTGGGACCCGACTGTCATAACATATTTTGAACAAAGTTTTAAATCTCCGGCTATAATGGACGCTATAGCGGGCTATAGCGGTTTGAGCCGGGTTCAACTATTGAAAAAAATCGGCTATAACGGGCTGTAGTGTCATTTAGCTGGTTTGGAAAAGCCAAACGCAAAATGCCATAGTCGGAGATTTAAAACACTGATTTTGAATGTATTTTAAGCTCGTATATCTTCAAATTTTTTTGAAAAACTCTGTAATAGCATGGATGAACCCAATAAGTAAAATGACTTCTACTGTAATATCGATTTTAAATGGCATTCCCAAGAAATTAGTATTTTATAATAGCATCTATGTAAAAAACCACTTTAGAAAATTTCTATTATGTTTTTTCTTTCTTTCTTGTCTCACGTCGGTATCCTTTGTCAGCAAAATCAATCCCACTCTTTTCGCATCTTTAGCCAAATTATGAGGTAAAATTTCCAAATCTAAGGTTAAATTCTGGGCGCGAAAATTTTAGTCATTTTATAGGTTGTTTGGTTGCCTTCTCAGTGAGCCTGACTCATACCAACTCAGACAGACTGGTGGGATGCAGGTTGGTGGGATGGAAAAGATGTTGTTTGATTGTTTGCACAAACTGAATATGCTAAGAGAAAATGTTTGGTTGAGTGCATTACGGGCTTGCGAAGTCGTGGATGCGCTCAACTGCATCCCGCGAGCCTATCTCTAGGAAACGTCCAATTTGACCATATCTCCAGATCATAGCCCGAAGGGTGCAATTGCATATGAAGAGCCTAAACCAGATGAGTGAGAAGGCAACCAAATAACTTACTTTTTGTATCTTTAGATGTAAAACTCTTGGGATGCATGATCCGCCTATATATCGATAGTCTATCCTTTCACAAAAATTTCTCAATTGTTTTAGTTTTTATTATAGCAAGCAACGCCAATTCACTATCATGGCACAGGTTTTCACATGTTCTCATTGATTTTTAATATAACATGAATTTTTATGGGACACTGATTTTTATGGTGTATTATTCAGCGCAGATTCTCACAACAAACACAACTGAGTGGCGGCCTCCCCGCAAACAATTATTGAGTAATATATTATATCAATATCAGAGAGGTTGCTTTTTGACGGAAGGCAAGAGCACCACCAATTGATGCTTCTTTGAGCACCCGTCTTGCCAACCACCTCTACCCACATAATAAATACATCCAACTCTTACCTCAAAAAAAAAAAAATTCCAACTCTACCAATCATCGGCTTGTAGCAGTTCCCACCACGTATGAACCAGCCACACGCAGATACACATGTGCAATCAAATGTCAGCAAGAGAACGATCTGGTCGACGGAATGCGACTCCGAAAGAAAATGTGCAAATACATTCCTCGGATTAATTGCCATTTGCCAATACAATTTACACTGGGCATTTCGGGGTGTTATTCCTTTATACGATTAAAGTTTTCTCAAGCAAACAGTGACATCTCCTTGAACAATAATCTCGAGGTTCTAGTTTCCATTCATCTGGGCCTTGCCTCCCGCTCCCAGAACCAGCTCCTTAAACCTTGTTATGCACTCCAGTGCCCTCTCGAATTCGCTCGTCTCCAGAGCAAAGCTGAACCGGCAGTAGTCAGCAACACCGGTCCACGAGCTACTGTTTATACACAGCCCAGTGGATCTAAGAATGGCTTCCCTGATGTTGCACCCATCAAGCTTCCCTTCAAAACCCTCCACCTTCAATGATTTGCCGATGTATGCCGTCGGTTTCGCCAGCATCGAGATGCCGCCACAGGTGCTCACAACATCCCATCCACAGCTCTCAAGTGTCTGCACATTACAGGGGAAAAAACAAGAGATGAAAAGGTGACAAAGCATTGTTCAATTTGAAGTCACTACTGCTGTTATGTCTAGCTAGTTGCGGTTATATTGTTTTGCTAGTCCTTTCTTTGTTAATTAGCTGAGATTACTTGCGAGCGTCCGGAACAAAGAATTGAAAAAAAATTGAGATGACAGTTCAGAATGTCACAAATTTCGAACCTTTGTCAAGTGGTTGGCACGGCTTCTCAGTGTCTCCTTTTGCTCCACGATGAGATTGGAGAACTGCTGATCCTTCTGGTTCTTAAGACCCAACAATTTTCTGAAAGTGTACTTCAATGTGCTATGTGGCCGACTCAAGCTTGGGAAACTATAAAACGTGTCAACCAAGGATGAGTCATTCAAAATTAGAAACCCAAAGTCAAGCCCTGCCGTGGTCAGCTCAGAGGACAGCTCTCCAAGCAGGACTACAGAGAACGAGGGATTTGAGCAATTCACAGCAGAAAGAGATCTTTCCAAATTCCACCGACTCCAGCCATCGGTTTGGAACTCCAGACCAGAAAAGGAGGTATCTATCACTACCCTTGCTCCATATTTAGCACAGACAGAAAGCAGCTCTTGAACATCATTGTCACTGTACAGGAAACCAGTAGGGTTGATTGTGGGGCCCGACATATACACCCATGGCTGAGATACTTTCTCAAGTGTGTCAGCAAGAGCCTTTGTTTCAATCTTGAAACCTGATTCCAAATTTGTAGGAATAGTCAAGGTGCTTGCATTCACAAACTTTGCTGCAGACACATAATGCCCATTGGTGCCCAAGGGGAAAAGCAAGGTGCCTTGTTCTTGCAAACAACAAAGAACAAGCTTGTTGAAGAGTGCAAGACAGGTGTTGCCATAAATAATTTCATAACAACCATCTGATGGGAAACCATAGCTATCTTTGACTAGTTGCTGAATGCTGGAACGAACATCCGTCTCAGAATCAACAATGTTCTGCCTAACAAAACTTTCAAAAATGGAGGCATTCACTGCAGAAGGTATTGGCAAGAAGCTACGATCTAAATCCATGTGAATGATACCAGATTCCTTGGAATCAGGAATGAAAAATTCAGCTTCTTTCAGGGTAGACATTGCTGAATTAGAGAATCCTATCATCTTCTGAGGTATCACGTCTGCTGGTTGCCTCTGAAAAAGAGAGGAAAAAATAAATGGCATGAAAAAAATTGAACATTTAGGTCACAACAATATTCCATGAGTCCCTGGGCCGGTGGGCCCTGGCAGCATTACTATTTGGAACTGGACATGAAATAATACAAAAATATAATAAAAAATTCTGTGAATACATATAGCATTTCATTTATCCATCCAATCTCCAAGATTTAAGAACCAGCCGACTTGTGCTTACAGGAATGTTCACTAAGAAAAATAATTATGCATCAAAGGTTGTGGTGATGTCTAGAATTGGAGGAGGCAAATCCTCTTTACCTCTTGCTGTGGGTGCCGATCAGCAATTTGAAACGCCAGCAGCTCATGGAAAAGACAACCATAGTAATGCTGGCTGATCAGAGATGTATGTCCTTCCAATAGCTCAATAGTTTGTGATAATGCCTTGTAGACAGCTGCATCTTCGGAGATGGCAAAAGCAACTTCCAGATCAGCATAAACCTGCAAGTTTTCATCCAAAATCATATAAAGCAAATTAAATATTAGACAGTGACTCTAATGTAAACATAACAACACAGAATAAAGTTCGATAACAGTTCTGAAACATTCGGGATTTTTTCTAATATGGCGTGCTACGTAAGTTCACTCATTGAAATCAATAGCTGTAGCAAAGTTCTAGGTACCTGATTTTTTACTAAACCACACAATATAGCTGCATGGGAAGGTAGGGTCTTTCCAGCAAGATATTTCAACACACCATTAGAGCTTGGCAGACTAGACAGCTCCAGATGCTCTGAAATATCTAGGAATAACCGAGAACCAACATCTTTTGTAATGCTTAGTAAGTTCTCAAAAGCAGCACTGGTGATGGCCTCAAACTGAGCCATGCCAGTAACAACAACCTGAGGCTTCAGTTTCCGGATCAACTCAATCAGCAAATCTGACTGACGTGGTGCCTCAATTACAGTGACTGTATCTTCGGCATGGTCACAACCTGCCCTTTCCTGAAATTTCAAAAGGAGGCAGTAGTGTCAACATTTTTGTATTATATAGAATTGATGACTTGACAATTTTTAAAAAAAATTGACACACACTTGGCGAGTCTTTTTCCACATTTTCATTTGAATGATATTCTTTTGAGGAAAAAAAGGAGAAAAGCACATGTCATTTTTAAGTAACTCAGATGTTGCCCAAAGAAAAGGTTATGCACAACACACATAAGCCCCAAAATTATCAGGGGGAGGAAGGGAGAGAGAGAGAGAGAGAGAGAGAGAGAGAGAGAGAGAGAGAGGTACCTTTATTGCTAGGGATGTTAACCATTCTTTGGGCAGATGTCTGGTCAGATGTTCATCAACAATTGCAAGCGTTGGTGAGAACAATCGAAGAGCATTTTCTATTGCCACAGCACGGGAAGGGAATACAACAACATTCTAATGCACCAAAAAAGACAAATGAGCATCATATAAAGCACAAATAAGAAACGACAAATGGTTAGATCCTATGAATTTCTAGTAAGTGAGCATATAATTGTAAAGGCAAAAACACCAAATCTTACATCAGGAGTTAATGGGATATGGTGGTAGCTCTTCATAAATCCAGCAACAAGACTCCGAAAGTTCATACATCCAGCCGGTGGTTCACAAGGATTGGACTTATTCTCCTTCAAAAAACTACCTAGGTATGCTAGGAATGGAATTTTTTCATCAGCAACAGAATCATCATCAAAGGACAAATCAAGGGAGCTGCTGACTTCATGGAACCCATCTTTGAGAAACTCAAATATTTTCTTCACCTGAAAGTTATCTGGTGAGTATTGTTCCTCTGTTTGTTTTTAGAAATCTATAGAGAACAGAAAGAAACCTGGTTGGGCTGGCGAAGTTGACAGCTATACACGGACAAAGCATGTGAAATGTGCCCACCAGATTTCATGTAAGCCCAGGCTGTGCGTGCACAGACAGGCTGATCCCCAACAAGATCCATGAAGAACTCAAAGCGATGCCTGCTATTTTTCTCAATTTCAACTAAAGCAGAAATATCTGTGTCTGCTGCCTGCAAAGAAACCAACTAGTTTGTAATGATGCCAAACAAAAATTTT
The DNA here is from genome assembly GCA_005191435.1 of Raddia distichophylla. NCBI lineage: Eukaryota > Viridiplantae > Streptophyta > Magnoliopsida > Poales > Poaceae > Raddia > Raddia distichophylla. Next base: position 1,928,692 of record SPJY01000862.1, on the reverse strand, counting down.
GTTGCAATATAAAAGCATAAAGTACTAGATGATAACTCCATGGCCCTACTAAATGCTCCTGTGCTACTCAAAAGTATATGTTGTTGATCAAACCAGGACATTATGCTGGCATGCAAAATAGTTACATGGACTTCCTGATTAATCAACATTCAATCTGTTATAGCATCATTACCTGCATAATTTTTGTTTGCCAGAGTTTTGTGATGCGGAATCCACGGCGTCGAAATAAGCGTTCAAGGACGCCTTGTCCTGGTCGACCTCCCATGTTGAATACCATAATACCCATAGGCTTTATAACAGCTATGCCTTCTTCAACTGCCCGAGCAATTAACCCAAGGCCGAATTGGTCCTCAACAAAACCCTGGATGTAAAAAGAGTAAGCTATGCACTAAGTTCACAAACATAATAAATGAACAAAAGGACATCAGAATTGTAGAATCACCATTCACCGGTTGTAAGGAATATTAACTCAGAGTAATACTATATGTAACATCATAGCATAATGATTACCAAATGCGAGACAGACCATACAAGATATCTTAAATCTTACCTGAAGAGCACAATAATTACTCAATGAATACAAGAACTCCTCACTTGAGTTTTCTGTTATAATCTTTGACATTGCTTCTGGATTTGGGTTAAGAATCTGAAGATAAAAAAAAGAGAGTTATTGTTTTCACATAGTTCTTGTCTACTATATAATTTACTTTTACAAAAAAAGAAAAAGAAAAAACTGACTGTACCTGGGGTATGCATCCAACAATGCGATCTAGTTCTATTTTGTTGTCTCGACAGTATGAAAGCAGATCAGATTCATAGAATTCAACTCTATCGAGCAGTGTTTTCCCCTCCCCGTCATAGATTGGGAGACCATCATCATCTAGTGCATTCAAGTAAAGGTTTATCCATGCAATCTTGACAGCTCTTGGGTTTATATCCAGACCATAGACCTTCAAAGAAAGGAACATTGATCAGCATAGAGTCTGTTAGAAAGATGGCTGAACTACTAAGTTAATGATAAACTGAGTGTAAAACCAATTAAATGTATGCAGTTCAAACTGCTCAGCTACATGTTTTTCTATCTTCCTTCTCATAGGACACTTATTGTTCAGCATGGTATGAAGAAATATGGTGAATTAGATTGTAACTTGCTGTCCTAACTAAAATTTGAAAGCAACATGTTCAATGAATGTTGTTTTCGCATATATAGCAAACAAGTGAGACTGCGGGCTGATTACCAAAAGTCCAAAGGCATTATACCTCGTAACCTAAGTATATGCCTAAGCACTGCAACTCCTTCTATAACAATGAGTATTATAAACAAAGTGTCAGCAGGAAAAGAGATGCAAACCTTTGAAGGGGACCACTTTTCTGCAAGTGCAATTGATATCCAACCATTGCCACATCCCAGTTCTGCAACTGTTCTATCTCTGAAAGTGGAATCTTGATGTCGATTGAGGCCCTCATAGAAAGTGAATGACCAATCTTCAGGAATGAAAATGCTAGGTATCTCCATCATTGTAAGCTTCTTTCTTTGTTGGGATCCTAAAAGCAGTTGATAAGTTTATCAAGTTATGAAAATTGAATTTTATAAATGCTTCAAAAATACAAGGTTCACGCATTATGGCATTAATAACTAGCAAGCTTTTACTATTGCGCTATCGAGCTAATTAAAGACGAGTTTTTAAAATTTGTACGCTCAAAAAATAACATGGAACTCATGTCAACTACAGGTTCTGGATAGCATAAGAATTTTATAAAATACAGATGTTTCAGTACAAAGAATACTATATACAATGTTAACTGAAGGTATGATGGGTATATGATACATTTGATAGGATAATGCCATGTTTTTTGTCTTAGGATGTTAAATTGGAAAGGATTCTTCAAAGAAAGGAGGTGTTAGGAATCAGCTCACAAAGAACGCCTTACACGAGGAGGTACACTATAATATACTGCAAATCCGAAGCAAGCGTAAAAGATAATGTCATCATGTACACAATGCACCAAAAGGTGTCAGAAAGATCAAGATGGGTAGTTCCTTTTCTTATATAAAAGTCAAACAAGGAGTCTAAATTATCAGCAATGAAGACAAATTGTTCCCTGGAAAGGACCATTGGAATCATTTCCTACCAGAAATAGACAAATATGTCTCCAGGGACACCTAATGCTTACGACAGCATCACACATTGGCCAATGTTCGGCATGCTGGCATGATCAGAGACAACTATGCAAACTTGATTCCGACTGATCTCATGGAAGTCGCAACCAACAAGATCATTGTCATATACATTGTACCCTTTTTTAGAATACTGTAATCCCTTCCACACCAATTGGGTGACTGACTTGACCACACATGGGGTCTGTGGATAAAATATGAGACCACCGTCGTACTTGCACCACTTACATAATACAATCAGCATTTTTTTTTTAAGTCAAAGGAGAGAACATGAATCCCCTGCCTCTGTCACTTCCAATCAACAGATAACCTAGTTCACAGCAATCGGTAACCGGTAGAACAAGTTTTTTTTTGTCCCAGCAAATTACTGATGAAAGTTACTGCATCAAAAAGTAATATTTACTAAACCGCAATAATTGCACAAGAAGATTGTTCTAATCGAATTCGCGACCAACCATCGGAGCGATCTGACAATGGACTGTTCGTCCAGATTAACTGGATAAACCCCCTAAAAGTATAAATTTGCACGCACGGACACAGCGCCGGCGCATCGCTCGATGATAAATCTGCGGGACGGAAGGAAAGGACAGGATAGGTCAGGGCCTCAGGGGGACCTTGGATGTGAGGGTCGAGGGCGACATCGTGGATGCGGAAGTGGAAGGTGCGGAAGCATTCCTCTCCGGCGGCGGGGTCGGCGAAGCGGCGGCGGACGGTGCCGAGAAGGCGCCGGGCGGCGGCGCGGGAGGCCGGGGCCTCGAGGCGCTCGAGCACGGCCTTGGCGGCGCCGTACGCGGCGTCACCGGACGCCGCGCAGGACGCCAGGAAGGCCTCCAGCTCCTCGTCCAGCGCCGCCATTGGTCTCGCCGGATTAGATCGACAGAAAGATTTGATTTTTCTTTCCCCTGGGGTCGTCGGGAGGAAGGACTTGGCGATGGCGGGGTGGAGATGCGCTGATGCTTTATATATAGGCCAATACCCGAGGGAAAATCGGGTGTATGGCACCCAATTCGTACGCCCCCCTGCATGGAATGAGATTCTCAGCGGTCACTCCGCGTCACCGACGCGTGGGACCGGGCCCACATGTCAATGACGATGGCACCGTGAAGTCGACTGCAGAGGAACCTCTTCCCATTGCATTCGACATTAAATTCGTGTGCCTTCAGCTATATGACACTCGGCGCACGAATTTCTCTCTCATATGACATTTTCAGCATATTAGATCGACAGAAAGATTTGATTTTTCTTCCCCCTGGGGTCGTCGGGAGGAAGAACTTGGCGACTTGGCGGGGTGGAGATGCGCTGATGCTTTATATAGATTTTCCCAATACCCGGCGACGCGACGAATTTGCTTGTGTATAATGTACTCCTATATACGGAGTATTAATTAGTAGAAGACAAGAATTCCACCATGCCACGGACAAAAAGACAAGTATTCAGTGATAGGTGTGAATTCCCCTATCCATCGATTAGAATCCTCTCCTTTGTTTTTTTCTCATATCACTGAATCAAAAACAATCTCCTTTAGTGCCACTCAAACGTTACGGAACTAAAAAAACAGTTATGCCTATGTATTCTGTATACGTTTTAAGATATAAAAATTCATTACAAATAGCATAAAAATCATAAAAACATGAGAAAATTCTACAGATTCAAAAAATATGTATAGTCAAATTTGAAAATAAAAATAATTTTTTTTGGGATGTAAATTTTATTTAAAACTTAATCTTACCTATCATGTCTTATGAAAAAAGAGAGCTAAAATTAGAAAACACATAATTTTATTTAAAAACATAATCTTACCTATCATGTATTATGAAAAAAAAGAGAGCAAAGATTAGAAAATACATAATTTTATTTAAAACATAATCTAACCTATCATGTCTTATGAAAAAAAAGAGAGAGCAAAGATTAGAAAATACATAAAGTTTTAGATGCCTGGACACCAAGTAGAGCATGATTTTACATAAATTTAGAAATTTAAATTACTTAGTTAGATTTAAAATTTGAAGATGTGATTTTTCAAAGTTCTAAACCTAAAAAATTGAAAAGGGGTATTTTAGTCATCAATAGATTTTTCTAGCGGTTGAAACTAACGAACCTAACGATAGTGGCATTGAAGGGAGCAAAAATTTGAACCAGTGCCGTGGGAAGGAAGAGAGGATTCTAAATGGCAAATAGGAAAATTAAAAAAAAACTTTCTCAATGGCGTATATGGAATTCTCTCCTTAGAAGAAGTGAACCCACCTTTCCGCCACATCGTTGATGGTTTCATTAAGATGGCATATCCATCGCTGAAATTACCACTTTTTTAGGAGATTCTGCCGCTTCCCCCCTAAGCCCTGTGCGGCAAATTTGCCCAATCTCCTTTCTTCTCCATCAGCTCCTTCTTTGCCGACTTTGGTGACTATGAGCGCACTAGCAACAAGGTAAAAGAGGCGGTGGCTCAAGGGCTTGGCAGTGAGTCGACAGCGAGGCAGTAAACGATGGAAAGCTCCATAGCTGGGAGCCCGTGACAAAAGAGGGAATGAAGTAAGGAGGAAGGAGACAAAAATGTCTTTTCACATGACTGTTCAATGGAGAAAAGACCAAAATAATTATTAAAAAGGCCAAAATGGCATATAAATTAGTAGCTTCGCCTTAGCAGTGGGATGTTAATAAAGCCCGTCCGCGGGATGGAAGAAAGATGAAATCAGTTCTTGGGGATGGCATATAAACAAATTTGTCATGAAGAACGAGCAAGGGTGTTTCTGTAATGTACCTCTTGTTGTATGCCCTCCTTGAATTTTCTACCAGGTCTCCTCACCTCTTTCTCTATCTAGCCCCCCTTCTCTCCATTCGTCAAGTGACGCCGTACAGGGAGGCGACAACAGAGGATCGAGGCTAGAACACGATGCAATGGCGGACGGTGGTGCGGCGAGGTGAAGCAACCGGCGAGGAAGGGCTAGGATGATCTAGGGGTACTCAGTCATACCACTCAGTGGAGCTTCGACGATGGACGGTGTGAGGCAAGTGTTGGAGGACTAGGGTGTCGAAACATACGACATCATACCTTTGACTTGCCTAGAGCTCATCGGATAAGCATCATCTCCAAACCTAAAAACTTGTTGCCAGCGAGTAGAGGATTGGAGGCAGCAATTCAAGGGCATCGGAAGCAAATCCTCTGACATTAACAGTAAGCAATGTGAGGGGGAATGGCAGAGGGACACTGTAGCAACAGGGAAATCACTGCAGAAAAATACTGTAGCGATTTTCCTTAGCAAAATCACTGTAGAAAAATACTGTATCATCAAATCTCATATGTCGGATTTAGACCGGACGGTGGAGATTCAATTAATGAAACGAACACTGTTCACCTCTGCCATTGCTCATGAAATGGCAGAGGATCCAAATGGGCATCATGAAGAGTTATCACGAAGAGAGGGAGGGATGGACATCCTCGTAGGTCACTGGAAAAAAAAGAGCGAGACACATGGGGAGGAATGCCATCTATGTACATGGCTACTAGAACTGAACGAAGGACGGAGAGAATAGCATAGCTATAGGAAGAAGAAAAGTGCACGAGCAGTTTGGTCTTAAAAAGTCTTAAAATATTCATAATGGCGTATGTTTGAGTTTTGGCGGACGATTACAAAACTTTTAGTGGTATATGTGAAGTTATAATAACTTTATAAATGTATGTAGCTAATTAAACCTAGGGGTATAAATGAATGAAAATACAACTCAAATAGTGATATTCGTATTTCTATATATAAATTGGAGAGAGAATTTTTTAAGTACTAGGCGAGTGCACATGCAGGGGCGGACCCAGCATCGGGTTAGGTGGGGCTCAAGCCCCACCTACGCTGTCTATGTCAGTTGGAGCCCCACCTCAGACCCACCTATAATTTTTAGTATAATATAGAAGGGAAAATGGGGCTAAACTTTAAACTTGGGTGTTAAACTAAATTTAGCCCTTGCTATCATTTTTGCCTGCGTCCGCCTCTGTGCACATGGTTAGCTAGAAGTGAAATGATCGATATGCCACAGCGTCCATCCTACCATGTTATGATATGTATTTGGCCCATGTATTTAGCTTTTCTTTTTTAACAAAATATTAGCTCTACTTTCATGTTTGACTATGTCACATACATGCTCTTCGCAGCATTATGCATAACACACGATATAGAAAGCAATAGTTAAGCACCAATATATATCATAAACTGAGCGGTGGTTTAATATATTCATGATGTAGCTGTAACCTTTATAAATGTAAATGAACGTGCACTATTTTTTTTTTAAAAAAAAACAACCAGTATGACAGTAGACAACATCGATCTGTGTTGATTGTTTAATTTATCGTAAAATATGAGCACATGAGACACACATGAGACATTAGAACAAATGAAAGTGCGATTATCATCATCATCTAACCACTACCGGACTCCTTTTTAACAGTGTATTGTGTAATTGCACGTGCGTAGTTGCACGCTTATGTTTTGATTAGTTCCTCCAGACTTCAAAGAAAATGCTCACCGTACTTTGTGGGTTAGGTGGGTTGCCAAGTTGGTAATTAATGTAGGCATGCATGCAGCTTTATTTTCTTTACTCCTATAATTTACCCGACATGTGTGTAATTAATTAAACATTAATTGACAGGACCGATTTGTAAACGAAGTAATATACTAAGAGCAAAGCTAGTAGAAGCTCTATATGGTGTTGTAAATTTGCAGCACGTATAGAGTGTCTGGTAGGTGAGGGAATCTTTTTAGAGTGTAGTGTAAAGTCTGAAAGGATGTTTGCAGCAAAGCTGTAAATTTGCAGCACGGGAATTTGCAGCAACTTTTAAAGCTACTGCTGCTTATGCTCTAACAGACCTTGTGGAGTTGTGGTAGGGTCCAAATGATATTCTTCTTGGATGACTTTTGCTTGTCTAGTTAAAGTTAAGTTGCTATCAATGGAGGGAAAAAAATAAGAGTTGTATTACTTGGCTCTGAATAAGGGCTTGTACCCCTGGTTAATTCAACCCCACTCATTTTCTTCTTGCCATCTTGTGATATTCTTCCACAGCGACATCCCCTTTACACTGATCAAACACGGGAATGGCTACGATCCATATATATATGTATATATTCTCATGAAACGAAAAATGGAGAGTAGCAGATATATACGACGTTTATTTAAAAGCGACTTTGTTTTGCCCTCCCAACACTGCTATGGTAGAATAATTAATGCGAAACAAAGTGATGTTCTCTGTGTGCATGCTTCGCAGCTTCTTAATTTATTTAGGCCTTGTTTCTTTTCGGCGTTGCGTACCGTTACATATTATTATATTAATTGTTTTTATAGCCTATATGTTATGATAATTCGTAACGATTTTTTCATGACTTTTAGTAGTTCTTCCAAACATCATAAAACTTTTTTTTAGTCAACTTTGGTGTCGTTGCCCTCGCATCCCACCGCCGCCGCCTGCTGGCCCCCTTCCTCGCGCTCTCCGGCGACCTCGCCGGAGGTGAGGGGGAGGGGGCTCTTAAATTTGTTACAGTAATACATACACCAACGCAACGATACACTAAAAAGAACAAGGAATGTATTTGCCGATTTGTAGGTTAGACTTATCTCGTTGTCTTGTCTCAAGTAGGATTGTCTATAAAGGACTACATAAGCTTCAAGATGGCAAGCTATAAATGCTAGCTAGATTATTATTCGATCAAATTTGGCAGGTTGAATTGTGCATTGCGCGTAATATGAACAAATTAAGTAGTATGCCAAAGCAGCACCTTAATTTAGGTTAGTTTTATTGAGTATACTTTTATACAAAGTGAAGTAATTGGCAACTAGCCCTTATTTGCAAAGTCCGTTATAAAATGGCAGAGCCGGTTGTTGTCTATAATACAATTTACTTCCCCCGTTCCAAAAATAATGTCATTCTATCATTCAAATAGAAAGACTAATATCAAAGCCAAAAGACGCACGTGCCCTTGGTTATTTGGAATAAAGGTAATTAATGTGCATCCAAATCTGGCTAACAATTAGCCATTGAGAGTGATGGGTGCCTAGGTGGGAATGGAGTAATAAAAAGAGTGGGACCCATAGCCTAGGATAACATTCTTTGTGTGACAAATTTTGAAAGCTAGAATGACATTCTTTTTGGGACGGAGGGAGTATGTCAACTTTACACAATACTAAAGACGACATATGGAGTATATATATGTAAGGGTAGCAGTTGCACAATTCAATTTACAGGCAGTTTTCTCACACGTATTTTTTTTCTGTTTGTATAGAGCCAAACTCTTAAATTTGGGATCATTCAAATTTCTATGCGTGACCACTGTTCTCGATATTAGACGTTAGCAATGTGCATGTTTTTAACAGACCAAATTTAGCTCAACCTGTTGGCACTACACCTGATCAAACGTCGGGCCAGACCGGGCTTCGGGCCAGCCTTGGAAAAACCCGGTCCCGCGAGATCAGGCCCGAGCCCGGCCCGTCCACGTCTTAGATCGCGAAATACTCAGGCATAGGCCTGGCCTGATATATCGGTTGGGCCGGGTTTGAGCTGGGTTGTCGGGCCGGGCTTCCCATGATGATTTAGTTGGCACCGCTCCGATTTGTTAAATTGGAAGGAATTAATTTCACGGAAAACACATGCAGTCTACGTGATCTTTCATGATGTAGGAAATGCAACGAATTTGGGCAAGGAGGGTGGGGGCAAGAAAATTTTGGGAGAAAGAGACGTGAAAGTTAACTGCACATGGGAGAGAAACATGCATATATAGGAGTATATAATATGATGTGATGTGATATGATATGATTAATTGTTCCGTGGATGCTGCCAGTTGACTCTTCTCTTGGCGCTGAGCCGCTGATTACCGGCTAATTAAGTTGAGCAGGGCCAGTTTATTTCTGCGATGATGTCGATCGATCGATGGAAACACTAAGCTATATATAGTGCTTATTAATTATTAGAGATGGAAATGGAAATGGACCTGAAGCTGAAGCCGAAGCTGAGGAGAAGAAGGCGGCGGTGCCGCCGTCGGCGGGGGGGAGGAGCAGGTCGTGGACGCGCAGGTTGTGGCGGCGGAGGCAGCCGGCGTGGGAGCAGCGGCGGCGGAGGGCGGCGAGGAAGCGGCGGGCGGGGCGGCGCGTGGGCGGGTGGTGGAGGCGGGCCAGCAGCGCCTTGAGCTCGCCGTAGGCGGCATCCCCCGACGCGGAGCAGCGCCGCAGGAACGCCTCCACGCCATCACCGCCGCCGGCATCGACGCTGCCCATGGCGAATTGGCAAGCTAAGCAGTGATCTAATCGCCACTCACCTGCAGCCTGCAGGCTGCAGCACCACGTCCCTGCTGCTTATATATATTGATCTCCTCCGTTTCCTAATTAATCTACCTTACGTTGCATGCTTTCTTTAGTGATCCTGCTGGCTGCTGGCGTGTGGGTAGGGTGCAAGTGGTAGTAATGTAGTACTATTGGATATATATAGTTCTATTTCCTTCAGGCCAAACAGCTTGGATATTGACTTGACTTGGATTTGGCATAATTAACCGCATCCGGCGGAATTAACTATTGGAGTAATTTACTCTACTAGCCAAAAGACTGTCGTTTGGTACAACAGATATCGCGCTACTTTTTACTACTCTACTTAATGGGAGCCTTAATTTGTTTGAGTTAAACTAATAGCTCCCGGCCGTTTGCCCGTTTCAATCTTTTACATTCAACTATGTTGCTTCCGCATCCTCTAATTTGGTATGTCTTAAAATGATAAAAAAAAAACTTATAAAATATGATACACTGCCTAAAATAAGAAAGCTAGATAAATAGTATGATTTGGTCTATCCTAAGCCGATTGCAAACTTTTTAAAATATGATGCACTAAAATATTAAATAGGGGTGAACTTGGGGTCGGACGTCCGACCAAAAAAGTTTGGATCAGACATCGCCCCAGCCACGCAGCAGCAAAAGTAAAAAAGTACAGCGAGCATGCAGCAGAAGCAAAAGCGCAGCATGTTAGGGGCATGCAAAATAACGAGCCTGCATAAAAAAAAAAAACCAACGCCGCCTCTCTCTCCTCCATGTTTTGCATGCGATGACGTCGTTACTGACGTCAGCGAAGATTCCTTTCCTCTTTTTCTTTAAACGGAAATAACTTTTGACTGGAAGCTCCAATCGACAAACCGTTTTCACCAACGTGGTCCTCACATTTTTACGAACAAAACAAGATCCATGTTGCTATATAAATTTTTACCGAAACAATCTATCTATACTAATGGAACAATTAATTTGGACTATTGAAACAATACGTCTAATCTGATGGAACAACTTAATATTTGGCCTGCTGGAACAATAGGCTAAGCCCAATTGGAACAATATATTTGGTCCGATGGAACAACTTGCATATCTATTGAAACAGTGTATTTGATCTGCTGGAACAGTAAAAGAAATGCCTACTAGAACAATAAGGTTTGCCTACTGAAACAATAATTTTTGCCTGCTGGAACAATAAGGTTTGCCTACTAAAACAATAAAAAGTTGCCTACTGAAACAATAAGATTTGTCCAAATAGAATAGTTGAACTTTGCCTACTGGAACAATAACTTTTGCCTTCTGGAACAATAGCTTTTGCCTTCTGGAATAAATAAGATTTTGCCTACTGGAACAATAAAGTTTGCCTACTAGATCAATAAAGTTTACCTTTTGGAACAATGAGTTTGGTCTGCTGAAAAATCTATCTTGCTTGCTGAACAATGAGTCTAGCCTCTCGGAATAATCAATCTTGCCTGCTGGAACAATTTTTATACCTGTTGGAACAATGTATTGATCTGCTGAAAACAATAGGCTAACCCAATTGATACAATAGGCTAAACCCAATTGGGACAATATGTATTGTCTGATGGAACAACTTGTATAACTATTGGGACAATATATTTGGCCTGCTGGAACAATAGGCTAATCCAATTGGAACAAATATGTCTAGTTTGATGGGCCACAACTTGTATATCTACTGAAACAATCTATCTATACTAATGGAGCAATTAATTTGGCCTGTTGGAACAATACGTTTAGTCTGATGGAACAACTTGGTATTTGGTCTGCTAGAACAATAGGCTAAACCAATTGAAACAATATGTCCAATCTGATGGAACAACTTGTGTACCTATTAGGACAATGTATTTGGCATGCTGAAACAATAGGCTAAAAACCAATTGAAACAACATGTGTCTACCCCTGATGAAACAACTTATATACCTATTGGAACAATGTATTTGGTCTGCTGGAACAATATGATAAACTTGTGGAAACAATAGTTCTAGCCTGATGGAATAACTTGATATTTGGTCTGCTGGAATAATAGGTTAACCCCAATTGGAACAATGTATTTGGTCTGATGAAACAACTTGTATACCTATTGGAACAATGTTTTTGGTCTGCTGGAACAATAGGCTAAAACCAATTGGAACAAATATGTCTAGCGATCTAGTTTGATGGAACAACTTGTATACCTATTGGAACAATGTATTTTATCTGCGGAAACAATAAGTCTAGTCTGCTGGAACAATATATCTTGTATGCTGGAACAGCTGGTTTATCCTATTGGAACAAATATGTCTAGCCTTATGGAATAACTTGTTTATCTATTGAGACAGTGTATTTGGTCTGCTAGAATAATATGCTAACCCAATTGGAACAAAAATATGTCTATTATGATGGAACAACTCGTATATCTATTGGAACAATATATTTAGTTTGCTGTAATAATAGACTAAAACCGATTGGAACAAAAATGTGTCTAGTCTGTTGGAACAACTTGTATATCTATTGGAACAATATATTTTGTCTGCTGGAACAAGCACGTGCATGCATGCACAAGCATGTTATTAGTGGCCGATTGATTAAGTTTGTGATTAGCCGACCAGGTGACTAGTGTGTGATGCATGTCTCATGGTTTGATAGCTAGCTTAGCTAGTTGAGCATGTTATTAGTGGCAAGTTTATTAAGCTTGTGATTTGTTATTATTTGGCCAGATGATTAGGATTTGTGATGTAAAACATGATTTGTTAAATTAACCAAATCACTATGTGATGCATTGCGTACCGTGACTTGCTAGCTTACCTAGTTGGCTGGAGAAGCGTGTGCCTCTGCGCGTGAGAGCATGTGAGCGCAACTGTGCTCATTGCATGCAACATTGGGCCTAGAGCACGTGGACCAGCGGAGTGCGCTGGGTTGCCTCCTGTACGCGCGGGCTGCTGGGCCGGGCGTCCGACGGATCGGACGCCCGGCCAGAAGCATTTTCCAAATATTAAACCAAAGCAAACAAATTTAAAGTACAGTCGTTATCTTATCAAGAGATTACAACAAATGACACTTTTAAAAATTCGTATGTCAATCGGTGACATTCTAACTCACTTTCATTGATTCATTTGATCCCTCATGTTATGGGCTAAAATATCGCTTATCTTATTCGGTTGTTTTCACCCCTGTGGCGGAGGTGTGTAAAATGTGCATTGCATCCATTATAATATTAATATCTTAGGCATGTCCATGTTTTCTTTGATTATGCATAGTTCCAGACATGTTCGCGACCATTGAGTCACTCCAAAATTCGTACACTGCGCCACACTATCTCGCAAATGTTTTTGCAAAAAAAAAAAAGTCTCCAAGTTTTCAAACTTAGCGCATCCCCAGCAGGGCTTGCATTGCGGCTTGCATCAGCGCGTTAATCACGCGCGCACCCGCCCGCCTACCCGCCGCAATCTGTGCTGTTTTAAATTTTTCCCGCCCCCGCGCGATGTGATGATGTCCGGTGCTTAGGGGCGGATCTACAGTACAAGGGCCGGTGTCACGCGACACCGGTGCCTTTCGGACAATCCTTTGTTGTATATAGCCATCTTATCAGTATATATACATACAAACCTATAGTTTGAAGCTAAAAACTAGCGATTTAGAGTTAAAATGACCCCGACAACCTCAGTGATTTGTTTTCTTGGATCCGCGCGGCGGTGCTGATGCCTCCCCTGCTACTCATGCTCTTAGAGCTCAAATCAGTCTTCTTCCTCCTACTCTCCCTTTCATCCTCTCTCCTGCAACCAATGGGTGCCACCTCTTGTGACCATGTCTACGTGGATGAGAAACCACTGCATTGCCTGACCTATCTCGACACACCCACGATCAGAGCCACACCACTGCCATTGTTGCATCCCCTCCCCCCACATACCACTGCTAGTGTCCACTGATGCTTCCTTTTGAGTTGTTGTGCTGCCACATCCAACCACACTGAGCCGATTGTCCAAGCATGGGGTGGCAACTTGAGTGGGTGCCTCGAGGGTCGGCAATGGGAAGGGTGGTGATCGTCGCTGATTCCACACATGAGGAAGCTAGCTAGGCTAGACCGAGGAGGAGGACGACGAGAAATTCAGGGGTTTTGTTCACACAAAAAAATGAGAGGAGTATGCACAACAGACATGTGGTATTATATTTTTTTTATGAGATTATGGTTTTATTGGCGTGGTATCTGGTTTTGCCCATTTTCTCTGCACATAGTGATGACAATCAGGAACTTTCCTTGGTAGGGAATGGCACCCCAAATTCACTAAGGTAATCTAAATTTTAGTGATACTTGATGTTGTCCCACGGTCCCACCTAGGTATGTTTAATTTTCGTTCATTCAAATGCAACCCACATCCTTGTGGCTTCTCCAATTCTTTCACTCTCTACCACATTTCACTCCTATCGATGATTTGAATACATTCCCTAAAGAGCTTTCTTTTTTTAAAAAAGGACCAACATGTCATGCCCCTTCCGCTAAGGTGTTGCATTTGGGAGGATGAACAAGGCCACTCAGGGGCGAGATAATAATATCGTGTGCTCTAGTTTTCGTCAGTGAAATCATGTGTAATTGTCTTTACAATGTCCCTTTTAAGGGACATTGTAAAGGCATTTATAAGGCACGGGGTGGCGGAATAATAAGCAAGACGGAAGAAAGAAGAGGTGGACTCTTGTTTATAGACAAGGGAGATGAGAAGAAATTTAGGGTAGCTGGCAGAAAAAAACAACAACTCCAACATATATTTAGGATGTGTTTGGTTCATACTCCTGCGTTATCCTACCAATGAGTTAGTCATGACCAATCAAAGGCATGACCAATTTATTGAAAAATTTGTGTTGTTTGGATTGCGGCTAATCGAGTGTATTAAGTTTTGGTAAGGCATCGTGATGTGTTTGGTTTGTTGTCAATTGAAGATGTGAGTCATTGGTAAAAATTCAAAACAATCTTTTGGACACATATTATAAAAATCTGACAAACAAAAAAAAGTTTTCACAAAAATTGAAATCATAAAAAAATTCAGCTTAATTTTTCGTAAAAAAAATCTAAATTTTAAATCGAAATAAATGCGCACTAAAACTACTAGCTGCCACCACGACAAGCTGTGTACGGACTCGCGCGTGCCTTGGCTCCATGCATTGTTTGATTGGCTGCTGCTGGAACCCATGCCATGCATTCGCTCGCCTTGTAAGGGGCTGTTTAGTTGCACGAACTATCTCAGCTGGCTCGTATGAGACAGCCAGGCTGAGATGAGCTTGGCTGAAGAGATGCGAGTGATGTTGTTTGCTTACCCTGCATCTGTTGAGCCAGGTTACGTAGAGATTTTTTTTGGTTGACCATACAGGTTAGGGTGGGATACACAAATTCAAGAGAAGGGCAAACAAATCTTAAAAAATAAATTCTAGAAAATCTTGAAATTTAAAAAGAAAATAAAAAATTTTAAAACTAACAATAGATAATAAAATTTGAAAATATTTTTTTTTGAAATTTATATAGCAAGTGTGGTCTAGTTTTGTTCGAAAAAATGTTAGGAACCCTTTTTGAAATCGGTTTGGTAATCAGAAAAACTAATCAAAAGATATAGCGAAAAAATGAGTTAAAAAAGGTATTGAAATATGTGCCTTGGCCTTCAGCCTGCATGCATGTGGCTTGGCTCCAGCCTGCATGCGCCGATACGGCCGATTCGGCCGTTCCTATTGAGCCTAGCTGGAACAGGGAATTTGCACCTGGTGAGCCAGGCTGCAACAGTTAGTTCAGTCAACCAAACACTGGATTCCTGCATCAACCGGGCCTGACCAGACTAAAACTGGGCAATCAAACAGCCCCTAAATCAGGGCACGCCAAACTCTCCGGATGGACCAATTTTTTTTGTAAAGATGAGAATTTTCCTAGGGTACGAGGTATCCAAGAATTAGCGTTCAAGTGGATGAGCAACTTTCCAGGCGACTCGTGTATCGTTTCGTCTCGGGCTCTTTCCAGGCGACTCAAGGGCGAAAGAGGAGAAGCAGCCTTCCCCGGCCAGATCTGAGGGTCTCCCTCGCCTCCGGCGGCCTCCTGACCGGGGAAGAGGTGGGGAGACCCTAGATCTTGGCTGGGGTATGTATATGGGTAGGCTTAGAACTAGGTTTTTGAAGGGAATTAGGAGGGCAAGGTGGAGGTGGTGCCTCCCGGAGATGAGCGACGGCGGAGCTGGAGGTCCGATGCCACCGGTCATGGCAGTCAGGGGGTCTCCTTTCGGCGAGACTTCGTCCAGTTCGGTTGGCACGCCTTCCACAATCCTCAACCAGCAAGGTTTGGCAGGCTCCCCGTGCTGTGGAGGAGAGCTTTTGGGAGGAAGAGATAAGGTGATTGTGCAAAAGACTCCGGCGGCGGTGCTGTTGGTGTTGACGACAGCGATTGGAGGCGGCGTTCTTCTGGATTCAATTTCTTCTTTCTTGGCCATGGCAGATCTGTGCTCCTTCATGCTTTTTCTTGGTTTTTACCTACGATTCCGCAACCCGGCCTTGGTAGTTTTGGCTTGTAAAGTTGGACCTGCAGGCGCAATTGTCCTCATTGACCTTAATCTCCATCAACATCGGCGTAGTGAGAGATGGAAGCTTCTTCTTGTCCTTAGTCTCATGGCCTTTTCAGGTCTTAGTTGTAATTCTGTTGTTTCAGTGGGGTCTTGTTATAAGCTGTGAGAAGCTTCATGAATGAAATCCGGTCTCTTTCTCAAAAAAAAAAAAAAAAATTGGATGAGCCTAAGTGTAAAGCTAGCTTAGAAGATCCATGGCATGCTGGAGATGTTTAAAGTCTTCAAAACAATGAAGCTTCGGCTCTTGAATCAAACATGTTCTTATATCATTTTTTGTAGTCATTAAGGATTTGTAAATATGATTAATATTAAAAAAGTCATTACCCTTGAATATCTCCACCAAGAAACCAACCAAGAAATCTGAAAAAAGACATTGATGTCACGTGGATCCAATTGAAACATAGGTTATGTTTATATGAATAAAAAAAATCATCAAAGATAGGCGGTCATCAATTTTTTTTAACCATGAGGGCGAGCCATGGCCCACAACACCAGCCTCCTGATGGTATCTATCCATGCTTAAGTTCCGCTCTAAAATACTTCCTCCATTCGTGAAAAAAGTCGTTGTTGACTTTTGGACACATGTTTGACCATTCGTTTTATTCAAAAATTTATGTAAATATCATTTATTTTGTTGTGATTTGGTTTATTATTAAATGTATTTTAAGTATTGAAAGGATCTCTAAGGCCTAGAAGGGGCGAATAGGCAATTTTAAATTTCTTTTGGATTATACTTGATTAAACAATACAATTAAGAGTGACCCAATTCTAAATTCTAGTGCCCTATTAAGCAGAAGCAAATAAAACAACACGCACTAGTAATCTAGTCCATTTCAACAAAGCAATCAATCAAAATAGTTATTCATGCGAAAGATAAATGCGGAAGTAAATGAGACAAATGAGAAGTGACATGGTATTGTTTCACCGAAGTTCGGAGCCACGACTCCTACTCTTCGTTGAGGCTAGCCCTTGCGCACAAGGACCGGCTCTCTCTTGAGCCACACGCCTCATTTACTCCTTGGTAGTCGTTCCGCCGCCTGGCGATGTGGGCTCCATCACCTTTACACTGACTCGAGAGTAGCCACACGCCAATGCCTACTCCCAAGCCCACTCCTTCAAGAAGAGTACCATTTTTAAGAGTAATAAGCCCGAATCGCCTCAATCATGCCAAATCGAAGGACTTCCATAAAGCTCGATTTGGGGGAAGGTAGGTGGTTGATGAATTGGTGGAGGAATGGCTCTAGAACACCCCTAAGATGAATAGATGTTGGCTATAGGTGAAGTGGAGGTGAAGTGGAGCAACAAACCTCATAAATGGCTGTCTACCAAGATCAATTTATACCTCCGGAGAGGAACTAGTCGTTGGAGCTTGGGAAAACTTTAAAACTAGCCGTTACAGTACCCGTCGGACCCGGTCCGATGGAGGTTAAAGCACCGAAACAAGGTACTGTCGGACCCAGTCGGACGACGGTCGGACCCTGTCCGACGGGGTCGCACTCAGTCCGACCAGCAACAGAAACGCAGTTCTAGGGTTTGGTCTCTAGGGTTTGGGCTCACCAGACCCAGTTCGATGAGTACTGAAAGAGCACGGCTTGAATAATTTGAACCGGTTGGGATCTTTAGCTATTTGTGGATGGCTTGAGGGATAAGAGAAAGAGAGACTCGGCATGATCGAACCAATTAGGCCCTTCTTGAAGCATGGGCGACAAAGTAAAACCTAACTACTCCTAAACCTACACATGACCTCTTCGCTCGCTCGATCATTCCTAGATCAACTTGAAACAGCTCAAATAATCGCCGAAGCCTCGCTAGAGTTCTATGAAGAGTCCAAGAACTCCCTAGCGCAAATATATGCGTCATCAATGCCACTAAAATAATTAGGGCTCAACGATGCTCACAAATATAACTTATATTTTACATGTTTGTAATAATTTTTTGCATAAGACGAATGGTCAAAAATGTGTGTCCAAAAGTCAGCAACAACTTCTTTTCGCGAACGGAGGGAATACCTCACAGAAATATAAGAGGAGGATACAAATCTTAAATGTTTCTTTTGAGAATAAGCATATCTGTTGCCTTGTGTCTTGTGTGAGCTATAAGGGCATGTACAACGGTAGTTATTAGCCCGTCTCTTAGCAAGGACGTGGCATCAATTAGCTGACATGGCATCAAAAAAGCGAGCATTAACTGCAACGTCGACTCCTACTGAAGAGTCATCTCCTGGCGGAAGAGCCGATGCACAAGAGACCGTAAAAACAGGCGTTGTACATCCCCTGAAAGAGGATCCTATGGCCTAGAGGGGGGTGAATAGGCAATTTTAAACTTTTTCGGTTATTCTTGATTAAACATCATGTTAAGAGTGACCCAATCCTAGTTTCGATAATCGAGCGAGCGAAAGTGATAAAGCAAGTGACTAGAAAACTAAGACATGGCATCACAATTGATTACAAGCATTGCAAGGGAAGTAAGTGCGGAAATTAAACAGAGAGAGTGACACGATATTTGTTTCACCGAAATTCGGAGCCGCAACTCCTACTCTCCGTTGAAGTTACCCCTTGCGCACAAGGACCGGCTCGCTCTCGAGCCTATCGCCTCACTTACTCCCCGGTAGTCGTTCCGCCACTCCGGCGAGGTGGACTCCGTCACCCGTACACCGACTTGAGAGTAGCCACATGCCAAGGCCTACTTCCAAGCCCACGCCTCCACGAAGGATGCCGTCTTCAAAAGTAATAGGCCCGAAACGCCCCGATCGTGCCGGATCGAAGGACTTCAATGAAGCTCGGTATTGGGGATGAGTAATTGTTGGCTTGGATTGGTTGGTGGGTGGAGGAAAGGCTCTAGAGCACCTAATTGATGAGCAATAAGTTATGGTAGGTGAAGTAGAGCAACAAACCTAAAAAATGGCAGTATACCCATGTCAATAAATACCCCTAGGAGAGGAGCTAGCCGTTGGAGCTCGGGAAAACTACAAAAACTAGCCGTTACAGTACCGTCGGACCCGGTCCGATGGCTGCAACCAGGCCTCAGACTCGGCTGACACACACACTGTCGGACCCGGTCCGACGGAGCCTTAAGCGCTGGAACACAAGCACTATCGGACCCGGTCCGACGGGACCGGACCCGGTCCGACGGCACCGGACTCAGTCCGACAATCAACAGAAACCTGAAACTAGGGTTTGGGCTAGGAGACCCAGTCCAGTGGCGACCGGACCCGGTCCGATGGACATAGAAAAATACCCAGTTCAGGAGATTTTCAACGGTTTGAATCTCTAACTTATTTGTGGATGGCTTGAGGGCTAGGATAAGGAGAAACTTGTCACGATCTAAACGTTTAGACCCCTCTTGAAGCATGGACGACAAAATAAAGACCTAGCTACTCCTAACCCTACACATGACCTCTTCGCTCGCCCGGTCATGCTTAGATTGACTTGAAGCAGCTCAAATGATGGCCGAGGCCTTACTAGGGTTCTATGAAACGTCCAAGAACTCCCTAGCGTAAAAGTATACGTCATCAATGCCACTAAACGAATTAGGGCTCAACGATGCTCACATCCCCTCGTCTCGTCCGTCGTCTCCTCCCGTTACAGCATCACAAATCCCGCCAATTAGCATCAAATCCAATGACAAATCCCCAATCAGCAACAAATCCAATCACAAATCCCCTAAAATTTGGTGAGGACGATGCCATCGTGCGAGGAGAACGTGGCGGCTGCTGCCAGCCGCGCGAGCTGGTCGTGTGAGGAGGAGGACGATGACGACGCGGTTGCCGCCAGACGCACGAGGACGTCGCCTTACTCGCGAGGAGGAGGACGCCGCCGCCATTGTCATCGGTGCGCGTGGCCAGAGCCCGTCACAGCGAGGAGGATGCCGCCACCGTTGCCGTCGGTGCCGTGGGGATGACGACACGGGGCCGTCGCGGGTCGGCGCGAGGAGGAAGACGCCGCAGCCGCCGCCGGCCACCGGCCACGAGCGAAGAGGGGCCGCCGCCGCCGCCGAGTGGGCGAGGACGCGCCGCCGGCCACGCGAGGAGGCGCCGCCGGCCACACGCGAGGAGGCGCCGTTGCCGCCGCCGCCGGCGCGCGAGGAGGCACAGGTCACGCGCGAGGAAGAGGGCCGCCGCAGGTCTTGCGCGGGCGCTCCTGGAGCTCTCCGAGAGGAGGAGAATGGGATTTTTTTTATGGGAGGAGGATGGGATTATTAATGCCATGCTGGGATTTAATGTGCATTTGGGGCTCTCCTTTGTAGCAGTGTGGCCTTTTGTAATTGAATAAATGTGTCAAGAGATTCTCCTAGACTCTTCTTTGTACATGCCCTAATGTTTTCCATTCATACTCATCTGCGATTCGGGGCGAGCAAAGGCGTCGTAGTAGCTAGATTCACGAACTCATTCCCCGAGATAAAACATTAAACACTGCCGCAAGTGGTAGCTCGAGATTTCTGTCATATCAAGTATGTGCCAAATTCTTTATTTCGTTTAAACGATAATTCCGCTTTCTTCTCTCTATTTCACCTCGTCCAAACAAATGAGTTAACTTCCCATACATCTAAACTTATCCTTTACATGTCTTTCTTCCCTCGACCAATAAACAACCACACACATCCTATGGTAGAAAAGTCACAAGTATACTGAAAGACTCTCTTCCGTCCTTTGCTATAAAAAAGTGTACTGAAAGAGCTTAACAATTCTTTATTTTTGGCTTATATATAGGAGGTCACCGGCTGGTACAATAAAGCTGGAATTTTTGTCCGAACTTACTTTCTTTGCATCGCTTGTGATAAATTGAGTGCCATGTCTTAGTTGCCTTGTAATTTGTTTATCGCTTCCGCTTACTTGATAATTGCAACTAGGATTGGGTCATTCTTAATATGATGATTAATTGAGAATAATCGAAAAAGAAATTAAAATTGCCTATTCACCCCCCTCTAGGCCTTAGGATCCTCTTTCACAAGGGGGGAGGCTGACACTGCTCAAAGCGGTCCTTACTGCTCTACCAACTTACACCCTTTCGGTCATCAACCCCCCGGCCTCTGTTCTCAAGAAAATCGACCAGATCAGGAGAGCTTGGCTCTGGGGCGGTTCGGCGGAACCTGGCACCCCCCCAAGAGTTAACTGGGACTCGGTTTGCTCCCCGGCCAGGTTTGGTGGACTAGGAGTCCTCAACCTTTCCTTCTTCGCCCGCGCCCTCCGGCTGCGCTGGCTTTGGCTCAACAGGACTTCTCCTCGCCGCTCCTGGGCTGATCTTTGCGACAACCCGCCCCAGCTGATTTGGACTTGCTGCGCTTGGGTTGTTCCTTCACCCTCCACAACGGCACCTCCCTCTTCTTCTGGGAAGGCCGCTGGATGAATGGTTGCTCGCCAAAGGACATCGCGCCTCAGCTCTTCGGAATCTCCACCAGAAAGGGCCGCCTGGTCAGCGAAGCCCTCCAGAACAACAACTGGCTAACCGACCTTGGTCACCATTTCAACACCGAGTTGATCCGCCAGCTTATCCGTCTCCTGCTTTGGCTGAGTGAGGTGGACATGGAGCTCGCCATGACGGACGAGGACTCAATCTCTTGGCGTTTCTCAAATAATGGCGCTTTCACGGTAAAGTCGGCGTACGACCTTCAATTTGTTGGGCGATGCCCGGCTCCCGCCCTACACAGAATTTGGAAATCCTGGGCCTCGTCGAAGTGCAAGTTCTTTTGTTGGCTACTCCTGCGCTCACGAGTCTGGACAGCCGGCGCCCTCTTGCGTAGCCAGCTGCCCAACAGCTATTTCTGTCAGCTTTGCAACAGGAACCTAGAGACACCGGAACACCTCTTTATTCAGTGCACCTTCAGCTCCGCCACCTGGTCGGGCCTGGCCGCAGCCATCGATCTGTCCGCCCTCAACCCGGCTAGCTGGCGTTCCTCGGATCAATTGCAGTTCTGGTGGGAGCTCGACGTGGCATCTCCATCCTCGCCACGCTCATCAATTTTCATCGTCATTGCCACTATCTGGCACCTGTGGCTTGAGCGTAACAACCGGATCTTCAGAAGTTCGGAGCGCACGCAACCTGTCTTCCTCCGCCACCTTCTCGACGAGTTGCGGCTTTGGGTGGCCGCCGGTGCTCATTTTGTAATCCCTTAAGTCCCTGTAAGCCCTACGGGGGGGTAGGGCTTGTTTAAACCCACCAAAAATTCTTTGTAACTTCTACCTCCTTAATGAATGGCAGTCCTCCTGCCCTTCAAAAAAAAAACACTGCCTCAAGTGATAGCTCGAGATTTCTGTCATATCCTGCTTATCGGTACTCTCGTTTGCCAAGTATGTGCCAAAATTCTTTCTTTCGTTTAAACGATAATTTCGCTTTCTTCTCTCTATTTCTCCTCGTCCAAACAAATGAGTTAACTTCCCATACATCTAGACTTATCCTTTACACGCCTTTCTTCCTTCGACCAAACAACGACACACATCCTATGGCAGAAAAGTCACGAGTGTACACTGAAGGACTCTCTTCCGTCCTTTGCTATATATATATAAAAAAAGTGTACTGAAAGAGCATAACAATTCTTTATTTTTGGCTTATATATACGAGGTCACCGGTTGGTACAGTAAAGCTGGAATTTTTGTCCGAAGACCAATTGAGTTGCCAAATATTTGAAACAAAATCCTCTGAAAACGAATGGAGGGTCAAAAATAAAACCGGGGAAATGGTATCTTGTGGGCTCCCCGGGTGTTGAATAAGGTTGAATCGACGGATGTGGATCCATCCACAGTTGAGTTCAATTAATCAGCTGAAATAGAGCTATATATATAGCTAGGCTGCCGGAAAGCTTGCGTAAGGGCTTTGAGCAAGGGCCAGCTTGTCGTTGCCTGGTCGAGAAAACACAATCTGCACGCATCAATTAATTAATTAACCATCAAATTAATCTCGATGATCAGCATATGCATCCGTAACTCTAGCTAACATGCATGTTAGAAACATTGATATTTGGTGATCGACCATTATATATAGCTAGCAGGCAAATTCAACTTTCTTTCAAAAGATATATGCATGGTTCTAGTAATATTTGGAAGAAGTGAAACCATTGTATTTTCGGTCATATCTCCGGATCCTCTATGGTAGTTGCGGAGATGGCTTTGGAGGGCCATCGGAGTAGAGGTAGCTTTGGTCATGACGTGCTTGTAGTCTTTGAGGTTTAGCCTCGTTGTTTTTTTGGTGTGTGGGGTATTTTGTGCCTTGGACCGTTGTTTTTATCCCTCTTAATTACTGAGTGAATAAGCTCCGTGCCAACTCTTTTTAAAAATGAATAACAGGGATTGTTTTGCAAAGTTACAACGAGGGATGGAGGAAGGGTGGCACGCATCTCACTGTATGATTTTCGAGTTAGTAGGACATATATACGTGGCGCTTAATTACCTGGTAATTTCCAAGCGTCCGTGACTTGAAACCAGCCGCGCAGTAGATGAAGTAGTACTCCCATATACGGATGAACTTGTCATCAAATCCCAGGGCTAAAATCTCACTGCCAATACACATCTAGCTAGGTCAGTAATAAATAAAAAAATAAATATACACAGACACAAACGACGTTAGCTGTATATATAGTTATAAATTAATAAATATATATACTCTTTGTTGGCCATGAAGTTGTCTCTCCAGCGCATCAGTGTAGGGTAGTAATGGTACCCAATGTTCTCAAGGTGCTCGACGCTGCCATGATATATGTGATATATGATATATGTGATGAACATTCGTATGATCACATTACTAATATAATTATTGTGTTAGCTAGGCATGCATGCATGCATGCGTATACGTGCATGTAGATGTGTACGTACCAGAGTGTGGATGCGGCGGCCATGGCAGACGTTATCCGGGCCAGTGAAGGCAGGCAGCCCCCAGGAAAGATGTACTCTTTTATGAAGTCTGAACTTCTCCTGTACTCGTCGTACCGTTCCTCTGGAATTGAAATGAACTGTACAGTATATATATGTATATGCATGCACGCAAGCATGCACATTCATATATATAGATAAACTAGTTAAGTTATATATGGCTGGAGAATCGATATATATGGAGGCTGATGTGCGTACGATCAATGGGAAGGATATAGAGGCATGTGTGCATGCACCTGTAGGACAAATAGGCCATCTTGAGCTAAAAGAGACTCGCAGCAGCCAAAGAAGTCGTCCATATATTCATGTCCAACGCCTTCGATCATCTCGCTGCAGTTTTTTTTATATGTTTGTAAGCTGCTTGAATTAACCCCTTAAGTTCTTACAAACATGTCATTCTAAATATTGGCACGGTCTTCAAATCGTAAATTTAACCCCTAATCAATACATTTTATTTATAAAATTAATCTACAAAAATGACATTATCGAAGTGTTTTTTCGAGACAAATTAATCTATATGTATGATTTTTATGTACATAATTCAAATTATTCAAAAAATATTCATGGATAAAGTTTTTAAACTTTGACATAGGACATGTTTAAAACATCATGCTTTTTTAGAATTGGAAGGAGTATTAATTAATCTGGTCCCTTTAGCCGAAATCAACTTCTGTAAATCTAAATGAATGCAATGAGGTGCTATATATGTAGTCTCAATATACGGTCTAAATTAACATTTATGAGGTGCTAAATTAACAAATACATGTGTTTTATTTGAGCATTGATATGGTCTCTAAAATATTCGTGTGACTACTAACTATGAGCACAAATCATTTATAAAAAACTGCTAAAATTATAATACTATCAAAGTACTCTTAAGACGAATCTACAAATATGAATTTCATATACTCAATATAAATAGTTCGGAAATATTTGTAGCTAATGGTTTTAACTTTAAATTGTACCTACTTCAAACTACGTGCATGTATTAATTTGTGACTAGAACGAGTACACAGCGTACTTACCAGGATATGATCCTGTCATATTTACAGCCGGTTGGTATTTGACGGTAATCGCAAAGCAGGAAAGTTATGCTGTCCTGCCAAAGACAACTAATTTAATCACGCTCCAAAAAGAGAGACGACAGAGCGCTTGCCGGCCTAATTTTAGTTTAATTATGTAATATGTGTACATGCATGTACATAATTAATTAGTTACCTCTAAGCCGGCCTCCTTCACTTTGGTTTGGGCATATATGAGCTGCTCCTGAGACAATGTAATCCCAGTGTATTTGCAGCCAGTTTGCTTGACCACTTGCATTGCCAAGCAGCCCCAGCCGCTGCCAATCTCAAGAACATAATGATCCCGCTCCACTTTAGCCTTCCAGCGTAATTATATCGCCGTCCCAACAAGAAGGAATTAGTATTAGTATATACATTAATGAAGGATGTGTAAGAACTTAATTGTTACTTATTTCAATGAAAACAAGCTGAGTGGCAACTGGCATGCATACTTATCTAGAGTTAGTTACCTTGTCGATTAGAAGGCTAACTTTACGTAGCTGGGCCGCCTCTAAGCTTTCGTCCTCTTCCTGCACTCAAAAAAGTTGTCACATACTCAAAACTCAAACAATAAACGGCTGATGTTTAGCAAATCTACCTATATTTCACATCACATGAGAGAGTAACTAAGCACTTAATTAGGAGCAGAAAAATCTACAATTAAATTAGTTACCTTGAAGACGGCGCAGGAGTAAGTCATTGACGGATCCAGGAAAAGCGAGAAGAAATCATTGCTCTAGATGCATGCACATATTGCGATTAGATCAAGGAAGATCATCGATTCATGCATGGTAATGAAGTATAGTAATCAATTGATTTTGGTAAGCAGATGAGAAGAGTAGGCAGCAGGTTTCATTACGAGATCGTAGTGCTGCGAGATGTTCCGGCGAGTCTGGGTGACGGTGTTCTTCCTGGAGACGTGGCGCAGGAAGTATTTAGCGGACGCCACCCCCGCCGTCAGCAGCAAGGGCGTCCACCAACCCCTGCATATATGCGATTGCATATATATACATGCATATTTTATGATCCATCGATCAGCATGTACTACTTCCGGTCACAAAAAGAAATCACTGTTAACTTTTAGACACGTCTTTGATCTGATCAAATGGTGTGTCCAAAAATCAGCGGCGACTTGTTTTTACGATCGGAGGGAGTATATATATAGCTGCCTTGTAATTGCATATAGATGGTGCATGCATATGCATGCATGCTTCAACATTTTCCATCGATTATCCGGCGACGAAAGGAATTGAACTAATAGACCTTTTGCTGGCAGCGCTGCTGCAGCCTTTCTGGGCGTCTCTGTTGGCAATAAGGATCTGCAGATCAGAAATAGATTGTTGGCTCATGAATTTTGTTCAAAAATTGTATGCAGCGTTGGATCCCCGTCGACCATTTCCGATTGTCTGGAACAACTGACCACGCCCTTTCCCTGCTCTCCCTCGGTCGATCTCTCCCCGCCTATATATCACTCATGTTCCATTAGTTCTTTTGAGATGTTTTATCGCTGTCAGGCATGAGGTTTCCGGCAAAGCAACGGTGGCATACAGTTTAGGGTTTAGAAGAGGTGATGGCTGGGGCCAAGCCAAAAGGTCTAAGTGGGCGCCTCACAAGAAGACAGAGAAACAATCCGGGTTTTTTTCATGTACATGCGGCACATTCATAACCACCGGATTTATGCCACGATCATGTTTAGCCCTACTCAACATCAAATAGGTTTTTTTTCCGAAAAAAAAATGACGCTGAAACTTTCTTCTCCCTCATTTCTCCCCAAGTCAGTTGTCAGCCATCACCTGCTGACGCCGGCAACCACCACCCCCGCAATGCAGGTGCGACATGTTGACTCACACCGATGTGGTTGCGCTATATAGGTCAGGGCGGTGATCACCGGCAGTGGCATCGACATCTACTGTCTCAAGGGGGAGGGGGAGAGAGGAGAAATGTTTTTTAAAAAAAGTTTTGAGGGATGTGTTGGTTTGAGCATCGATTTTGTAGCGCATTCGATGGTCACAAACACTTCTGTGTCCACATCCACTCATGGGATTGAATATCCACAAAGAGAAATGGAGGGGCTTCTCTAAAGAAATGAATTGATCGGAGAGCACCACACGTACGAGTGATTTCTAGCTCCATAGTCGTACATTACATTGTGGAAAACATGTGAAGAGTAAAGATCGAGGTGTGACAAACATACCAAAAAAAGATTGAGAAGGCCTTCTCTCTTATCAACGAAAGAGAAATAACCGTTGATGTAGGCATCTGCCAAGCCAAGGTCTGCCTCGGTTGCCACCTGTAAACCAAAAGTAAGTGTTAGATATGACCTCGTGGCTAACGGATGCGCGAGACTTCAGTGAGCTAACGCTCCACTTCTTTTGTGTTCTAATCGAGGACACACAACCAACTTTTGGTTTTGGCCCCTCATCGCGCAGTGCTCCATAGACAGAGAGCGCCAGCCCTTAGGTGGTGAGTGAGTCCTCCCGTGAGTTTAGCCTCCACTCAACCACTGACCTGAGACTGAAACCGATATGGGTTAGCACTGAAGCGTATGGAAAGGCCGTATATATACTGCCGCCGGCTATATCCTCGTCGACTACTGCTACCTCTTCCTGTGACTTCTCCGATGCACGCGGGGACGAGGTCTTCACCCTCTTCACTGTCTACCGACATCTACCAAGCAGCGGTGAAAGCTCACCGAATTATGCTTTTAATGTTTTAGAATCTAGATGTTTATATGTTAGGTTAAGATTAATGAATATCAAGTCTAAAATTAATTGTAACAGCAAGTAGTCGTTGCAAGACAAGATCAGAAAGCAAGAGAATTAAGATATATGTAGCAGGCAGATGTAGTGGCGAAATACATCACCTTCCAGTAGAAGAGGGGGTGATGCACTCTGAGGACGGATTTAACATTGCATTTTTTAGCCGCCTCGCCAAAGCTGAACATGCTGCCTCCTTCTTCCAGCAACCTACAAGAGTATGATCGATACATATGCATCGAGGTAGCTAGCTAAAGTACATGGATGGATCGGGAGCCATGAGCTGCTGCATGCTAGTGAGCAGTGGCGACGCACGTGAGGTTGCCGAGGGAAATGTATTGGTCGAGGAATCTTGCGACGAGAAGGCGCGCCGCAGCCTGCGTCCACGAGGGCACCATCTGCTTGGGGTTCGCCCTGATGACCTGCGTCTGCTTGCCCACCAAGCTCTGAGCTGCTGCCTTCCCAGCCTGCAACCACACGCAGCGTTGGACGATCGATTTGTCGACGTAAATAGGATCACTATGTTTGGTTATCTATGTGTATCTTTTTTCTAAATTACTATTTGTTTCTTACATTTCTATCCCTTCGGCAAAGTTTTTATCCTTAAAAAGATATAGAGATTAAACAAAGGGTCTCTAAATATAGCGACTACGAAGGGAGTATCTAAATTTAGAGACTGAGATAGAGACTCTGCTGAATCGTTATATATAGAGACCGAAGAATATCCATAATACTCCCTCTGGCCCATAAAGGTGCATTTCTAGGGTTTTTTTAGACATATTAGTAGCCATGAGAAATGACGTATCTGCCCTAATTAAAGCAGTTAATAACCATGCACATGCACATTGGAAAGTAAAAAACTAGACAATTAAATGCACATGCATATTAGAAAGAAGAAAACGGTCAATTAAATGCGCATGCACCTTGAAAAGGGAAAAAGCAATTAATTAATCAAATGGACCCATGGTCCAAAAGCTACAAATGCACTCTTTGTGTGATAAATTTTAAATGTTAGAAATGCACTCTTCGTGAGACGGAGGGAGCGGCATTTTAGAAAACATGCTGACGATGCTCTTATGTATCATATGCGCGCGCGCGCATATATGCATGCATGGAGAGATGCAGGTGATGATACGTGCCTTGAGCCCGTCTTCGTGGAAGCCGTAGCCTTGGTATGCCCCACAGTACCATATGCCCCTGCTTCCCTGGATGCGATCAAGCTGCAGAGAGGCCGTGGCAGCAGCAACGGACGGCAGGGGATGGCTGGTGCTCCACCTGAGCAGCACATCGTCCGGCACATGAGGAGGGTTCAGGGTCACCAACAACGCCCTCCCCTTCCCGCCACCACTTCCTTCCTCTTGAATGTTCTGCGTGCGTGCGTGCGTGCAATGTGAGAGCAATCCACAAATCTAACCAGATAGCTTTCAAATGAGAGTCGATTTTCTAAATCATATATAAACATCTCCGTAGGGTATGTAAAAAAATCAAATAGAAGCATTTAGACTTATGAGAAAATCGATCAAGGTTTATCTAAAAATCGGTTAGCAAAAGCAATTAAATTAATTAAGGCCAATGTATATGCATGCGTATTTGTTTACACATACGACATGTATACCTGAAGCAGATTGAGCCAGTAGGTGACGGCGACTCCCTTGCTTGTTGTCCCCAGGAAGTTCCAGGCGCTCCATGCCGACGGATTCCGCGGCATCAACCTCTTGTCGCAATGCAGGTAGATGTCACTGCACCATGCACACGTGCACGGATTAATTAAGTAGCCATATGCAACACTATTTTTGACCCAAAAGAAAAATTCAATAAAACATTGGGTGCTTAATTATTTTATAGAAGAAAAATTTTCTGTTCTCAGAATTAACAAAGTATGAAGTATTTTCTCAAATGCTTTGGTTTTAAAATTATAAAATAATCCCGTAGCTATGAATTGTCCCTATTACCCTCCACTTGGGCCACCTTTTGGTCCGACCGGAAATTCCCCTCGGCTTTGGGCCTACCCGGCCCACTCTTTCGTTCGGCATCTCTACCTCAGGCCTAGCCTCCCCTCTAGATCTTCTCCCCGCTCAGCCTCTCCCTCACTCCTTTCAGGCCCATTTCAGCCCATCTCCTTGATCCCCCCTGCTCGCTCCCTCTCTCCCGCTCCCCCGTTTAGGCCTTGTATATTTTAGCTTAACGTAGCATAGCTTTTCATTGTAACAAAATTTGAGAGTCTTTAAAAAGAGGTTTACATATTGTAAAAAAATAATTAAAAAATAGTTTTAGAATCTTTAAAAATCATTAGAAATTATTGCATCAAACAGGCTATATAAAAAGATAAATTTTTCTACAGTGGAACGCTACGCTATGCTAAGCTGAAATGTACAAGACTTTAGTTCGCCACGGAAGCCGCTCGACGCATTGCTCTTCCGTCTGTGCGTTCACACGGCGAATTTCCATGTTTGCCCCTGCAACTTGCCCCCCTCTTGCCCGGTATTTTTGTCTACTTGTATGAAATGATTCAGTTCTTTATAATTCGTGCCACGTTAGTAAGATCCTGGCTCAACATGAGACCCGCGGAGGTTTTGGATTGGTTGAAAATCCGGGCCGACACTACACCTCCTTCCATCACTTGTAATTATCAGAATCAGAATCAGATGGATACACATACATAGAATTAGCTACCTGTAGACATACTGGAAGGCCCCAAGGATCGTGTGTTCGTCGTGCGTTGCTTCATCTCCGAGTATGTTGAGAGCATCAGGTGCATGCACGCCCAAGATGATCCCCTCGTATATCTCCTCCGACCCATCCGCTGCCAACACTCTGCAACCTGAGCCTCCCACAAACCAACAATCAAGACTCTGGAGTATATGCGTACAAAAGCATGCAGGGTAGCTAGTGATGGATTGATTAATGATTATTTCTCAGCAAATTTATAAGAAAGATGGAGCTTAATTGGACCTCCGTCGAAGCATGAAATAGATACCACTTGGCAACTGGTTTTAATCTCACAGCCCATGCTCTCCAGCTCCCCTCTTACCTGCATATATGCATATATGTGAATGTATATATATACTTCCAATTCACAGTGAATAGGCTACTGTACCTACCTTGTTTACATAAGAGTGCGAACGATCCTTGACAGTGAGCCACTGGGGGCGACCAAACAGCTAAGAAAGAAAGAAAGAAGAAAAAACAATTAGCATGCAGCAGCAGCAATGGTGAAATTAAAGAAATTAACATGGAGGATATATATATGTGAGTGGGTGAACCTGAAGAAGGTGATGGTTGCGGCAGAAGGAGAGCACAAAGAAAGCAGAGAAGCCCAGCACCCCCTGTGACGGACTGGACCATATACACGCACAGATTGGAATCTGCAGCAGCACAGCAGACAGCACAGAGTACGTAGCAACGTGGTGATCATATATACTGATACATATATAATATACTCCTATATGATCATGAAGCAGCTCTAGAAGGAAATTAGGATTATTAATTAGGAGTAGGCTGCAGTATATATATGTGTACCAGGTAAGCCTCTTGGAAGAGCTTGGAATATCCATGCGACTGGATGAAGTGTCCCAGCGTCTCGTTCCGGTCCAGATCAGGGTTGTTCTCGTGCTCCTCCAGGTACCTGCAAGCGTGATGCATCGATCCATATATTGTAAAGCAATATATGCAGGCACTTCAGTTAATTGACGATTGCTGTTTGCAATTGCAAACCTGACGGCGTCGTTCTTGAACTTGATGATGTCGCGGATCATGCGCCAGAAGCTGGGGCTGATGGCGTTGGTCTTCTGGGCGAGGAGGCCCGAGATGCCGTTGCTGCTGCCCCACTCGCATCTGCCGCCGCCGTCCAGCTGCGTGCTCACCGAGAAGGACATGTCCGACGTCTCCATCTCCACCCCAAGCTCTTCGAACCACTCCATCATGTTTGGGTAAGTGACCTGCATATATATATATATGCATATGCATGCATGTATATATGCCATCCATTCATTCATCACTGAGCTTGCATGGTAAACAATACATTTTGGGTGTGCGTATGTGCATGCATGGTGCTAGAGTGGCACGTAAATTATAATATGGGAGTGACTCGGCGGCAGTCGCCTGGGTTGCTTCGTTGCAACCCAGGCGACGATTCCCACGCCCTCCTCTTCTTCTTCCTCGCGTTCGTCGCCTCCGCCTCCTTCCTCCGCCCCGGCCGGCGGCGCCCTCGCCGCCGCCCGCTCCGCCCGCCGCCCCCGCCGCCTCCTTCCTCCTCCCCGGCGGGCCCGTCTCTTGCTCCGCACACCCCCGCCGCCTCCTCCCTCCGCCCCGGCCGGCGGCGCCCTCGTCGCCGGCCGCTCAGCCGCCCCAGCCTCCCGCCGCCGAGCCGACGCCGCCCACCCTAACCCGAGGGGGTGAGGGGCGGTCCCCCCTCCACCGCCGGCCCACCCGCCTTCGCCCCCTCCCCTGGCTCCGGCGGCGCCACCTCCGTCTCCGCCGTCGCCCCCGACGAGCCCCACCCACCGTCGGGTGTCCGCCTCCCCCGACCTCCCTCTACACCCCAGGAACCCCATATTCCCTAACTCGGCGAGGTCGGAGGCGGCGCGGGAACCCCAATATTCCCTAACCCGCAACCCTAATATTCCCTAACCCGAAGCGGCGGCGGCGAGGTCGACGGCGGCGACGGCGAGCGCCGGCGAGGAGGAAGATGGCGGCGCGGCGAGGAGGAAGAAGGCGACGGCGCAGGTGTGCACTCCTTCCTTTCTCTCTCCCCCTCTCGCTGCCTCCTCCCCCAAAATTGCTGGCAGGAGAAGTTGCCTGGGCGGCTTCGCTGCCGCCCAGGCGACTGCGAGGGAGCAAAACCGTTATAATATAATAGAGGGGCAGAATTTTGACATAACAGCTTGCAATATATCTATCTACGCTAAAATGGTACACACATCCACAATAAGATGTCTAAAAAGATCACAATCATACTTCACCCTCGCCAATGTTGTTGCGCTTCTACGGGGGGTCTATGTACGTATGAAATGCAGAGCTTCATGGTGAGATCTGTGCCTAATGTGTGACAACTACATATATCCTTACATCCATCTCGCTAGACGTGGCTAGGTTAGGATGTAAACAAAACCACAAGGTCTACTTCAAAACGTTAGAAGTTCACACATTAATAAGAGTAAAGTGAATAGGGCTGAAGAAACAACTCCTTAGCTAGGGGACGATGACAGAGATACGATAAATTTTTCACACCCCGTCAGAAATGGCAGGGACATGGATGGAATATTTCCCTGAGAGAATCAAGTTGGGTCCCAATTGCCATAAGCTCAATGAATTAGTAAGCAATCCACAATCAGCTTGCCACCAGGCCCATTACTAAACCCTACAAAGACAGGGGTAAGGGTGAAAAAGGGAAAAGCCGAAAATACAAGGGGCGGACAAAATAGCTGATCAGGGGACAACTACAGAGTACTCCCTCCGGTCGCAAAAATAAATCGCCGTTGACGTCATTGACCGTTCGTCTTATTAAAAAAGTTATATAAATATTATTTATTTTGTTATGATTTAGTTTATTATTAAATATATTTTAAGTATGACTTATATTTTTATATATCTGAACTAAATTTTTTAATAAGACGAATGGTCAAAGTTGTGTCGAAAAGTCAACGACGACTTATTTTTGTGACCGAAGGTAGTATATATGTTAGCTTTAGGAACCTAGGTTATAGATTGTCCTAGTATAGCAGCAAATAAAATAGATCGAGGAATATAGATAAACAGTGAAAATGTGAGGTAAATAGTGGTTGTTCTCAACGACGAAGAACCAAAGAACTGGTACACTGTCACTATTTATTTGATGGTAACCGCTACATGGGACTAGCTATCACTAATGGTGTGGTCGGGCACGTGGACGAATTACCTAAGTAATTAATGGAGCACATTGAAACGATTTCATTTTATATGGAGTAAAATGAGCGAGATGGGGAGGTGCAGGGGCTTGTGATCGTCGGGTACTGGAGATGGGGAGGTGGGAGTTTGGGGGTGTCGTCGTGGTGCTGGTGGCCGCGTGAGACTGTATGGCCACCACTGCCTCCACGTCGCCGCTAGCTGATGCATGCCTCATCATGTCTCCGCCCATCGACCACCGCACTGCTACTCCACCACATATGCGAGCTAGCTACTGCAGACTGCAGTACTATCTAGCTTAATCTGGGACCCAGATTAATTAGGTGAAATAATGCATGCATTGATTCATTCATTCCGATCGAATTAATCACTGTTAGTACACGCATGTGGAGATTAGCTAGCACTGCATGAACTTCCGTCCATGCATATATGCATGCTAGCCCCATGCTCCCATATCTCTTCAGCCAATAATTAATGCCCGGCCGGGGCCATGCATGCATGTGTATTGCATAGCTAGCTTGCTAGCTAGCTGGCGGCAAACATAATAACCCGTGAAGACGAAGAACGGTTGCATGCCTGTAATTAATTAAATTAAACAGAAACCATATATGTTTGTTAGTTAGTCAATTATCAGTTGCTAGCTAGCTAGTGACTGAAAAAGTTTCAAGACCAGCAGATCGGAACAATGCATGCCGATAAACATGATATGTACTCTATGCTAGATAGATATATGGATCATATATTATATTACATAAGAAGAGGGAGAGTCAGAGGAGGAAGAAGCTTACCCGGTTGAAGACCATGAATCCGAGGTCGAGGTGGACGGCGCCGCTATCTCCGTGTCCATGGACGGCGACGGTCCTGGCATGGCCGCCGAGGTAGTCCTCCTTCTCGTAGAGGGTGACGGCCACGCCGCCGCCGCCGCTCCTGCACAGCTCGTGCGCCGCCGCAAGGCCGCTTACGCCGGCGCCCACCACCGCCACTCTCCTCATCCTCTCCACACTCTCGTGATGAGTACTCCTCCCCATCAGTGACGTACAGTCATGCCTAGCTACCAGCCTACCACTCCCTTATGCCTTAATTTATTAATTATCTCGCTCAGACCAGGGCCAGTCCGATAGGGAGGCACTTGGTGCGACCGCCAAGAGCCCCCAATTTTGGAGGCTCCGACCCATATAGTTAGTAGGTATTAGTAAGTATTTCTATTAGTAACAAATATTTGTGGTTTAAACTTTTAGTTTACAAAGCAAAGTCATTAGTTATCATTATAGTTTATCTATGAAATCCATAAAAATTATAATATTGTTGAAGTACTTTTCGAAATGAATCTGCAGATTATTTGTATGTAGCTAATCTAAAATTTTAAAAGGTATTCTGTAACATCCCAAATTTTTTTAAAAAAAACCAATTTGGCACGTTAATAATTTTCTAAATTTCATAATTTTAAAATCGCAAATCATTTTAATTGCATCATGGCATATTCATCATTGCATACATTGCATCTAAATTAGAAAAATAATTTAAACTCTTTAAATTTATGCCTTTGGGAAAAACTTGGTAATTTGTTTAAATTAATATTTTCTTAGAACCATTATCCCTTGCGGAGTATTTGGAAAAGAGCAAAACAATAATTCCTTAAGCAAATACCTGAGGGCATTATTTGAAACTATATTTAATAATCTTGAGAAATGAATTATATTTCCTAAGTTTGAATTGTTGTAGAAAGGATTTGTGAAAATGAAATGCTTTTGAAAACCAGAAAAATTAAAAAGGAGTTTTCCCCTCTCGGCCCAAGTCTCGGCCTGCCTCCCCATTTTCTTCTCCCTCTCCTTTCCGTTTTTCTCCCCGACTGGGCCAGAGCCGAGCCGGCCCACTCCTCTCGAGGGCTTCTGAATTGTAGTGACCATCGATGTGTGGTTTTCGATTGTGAGCAGTTGAGCAATGAGTAGTTTGATTTGTGTAACGATGTCACTACAACATTAGGGCAGGACAGTGTTGCGCTTCAGCCAAGGTATAATATTATTAGGTTTCATCTTGATACAATTCTCTCGTTTTCTAGGATCCTAGGCCCATGTGCTTTCGATGCCATGGTGAGTCACCTAAGTGGTACGTGTGCAATTTATTAGCCATAGCAACATCTAGATGGAGCCTGACAAAGACCGAACACATCCACGTCTCGCCCCTCCATACCTCGATTGTCCTATCACCGACACAAGCTGATCATCCATGATTCGGTTGCATTATTCGTATAAAAGTATGTCTATACATAGATATTTTAGTAATCCACACAATGAATAATGACTATTTTTATAACAATTTTAAGAACTACATAGAATATAGATATTTTAGAAGATATTTGTATACGGATGAACTAGATTTTACAATGTGGCAATAATCCAATATTGTTAACACATTTATAAATTGATGTGCTTTAGAGTATCTTTTATAAGTCTGTGAATGACCATGTATAGATAGGTTAAGTACATGGTCAGTGTGCTTGAGAAAAGGAGTAGGCTAGATACAAAAGATCTATAAATATTTTGTTATATTATTAAATCTATAATATAGTAGTCATTTGTAATAATGAGTCTCCCAATCAATCCATGTCATTTACAGATGTTTAGTTCATTATTAATTTATGATTCGCTAGCTAAGAGAATAGTTCTTAAACACAAAAATATTTAATATTTAATGTATTAAGTAATTAGAAATTAAAATATAAAATTAAATTTAAAATCACATATTTTAGTCTCGCCCTAGGGCCCTTAAAACATTAGGAACGGCCCTGGCTCAGACCAACCGATTCGGCGGTGATCTTGACGTGCTTCTACGATGAGCTGCCGCCGGCGAGCCTCCTAAGGCGTCGCCGACGTGCACCAGTCACCAGAGCACCCAACGCCGGCGTTGTGTACGTCGCTCGCCGTGTTCGCGCGTCTCCCCGTCGCTTCTGCTCGCAATCGCTGCTCCTCCGTTCGTTCGGCCGTCGTCGACGTACGCCACGGGGCCACTCGACGGAGCCGCGCGCGCTCATCGGCGAGAAGCTCCGCCGTGCCTCGGCCGCCGCTCAGCTCAGTCGTCTCTCGATCTCTCCCACTCTCAGCTTGCCCGAGTTTTTTAGATAAGGGAGGAGTGGACTGCCTATAGGGAACCAATCTTCCTCGTTTTAATCGGTGGGGCAGCAACGAAGGCCGTCCACTCTTGATCCAACGGCTCCTGCTACTCGAGGTATCTTTTGGGCCGAGCGCGCGTGGCAGGCCGCGGGCACCGTTTTGGGCCGCGCGGGTGTACCAAGGCTGAGCGACGCGCGTGGGTGTGAGCTGGGCCACCTGCGCAAAGATGGGCTAAATACATTTGCCCAGCGGGCTTACTTATATCCCAGTTCATTTTTATTATGTTCATTAATGCTTATGAATTTTGTTCGCGCTGTTTAAACTAATGCTTTGGACCATTAATTACGAAATAATGTTGTAAAATCTCGTGTTTTATTGCACAATTTTATAGAACTTTTCCCCTGCAAATTTGTAATTATGTCTCTAATTAAAATAGATCCAACCAGATATTTTAATCGGAGAGTTATGATGTAAATTTGTACGAATGGGTTATAATTATAATTTTTTACCAAAGTTGATTTATAGTTATCTGAAATAATTATTTGAATTATAATAATAATTTATTTGCGTGTCACTTTATCTCATTTCTAATCATGCCATTTTAGTCCGGGCAAACCTTTAAGATAAAGTTCTAATGTAATTTTCAAGTGTATTAATAATGTTTCTCATAATTCTTTGAAGTATTGTTTCGATGATGAAGATTGCCCAAATAATGATGCATTATTATTGATGTTTATTAATGTTTGGTGCAGAATTTTTCATTAATTACGATTAATATATTTCTAGCTTTATTTAGAAATATTAACGTTTAACATTGTTTTTATGACTTTATGACTCTGTGCAATATTTTTATGATTTTGGCTGACCAAGATAGTGTATTTAATGTCAAATGTGATGTTGTTTACTTATTGATGCCTATTAATGTTAGTTCCTGTCAAATATTGTTGATAAGTTGATTTGTTTACTTACTATCATTATTATTTTATGATTATGATTTATTGTTGATGATTTACTGAATTTATTATTGATGGTTTACTTGAGTAATTAATTTTATTGCTATTAAAGATCATGTTATTACTTTCGCTACATTATGTTGCCTCTATTTGAAACAGAACCAACAAGACATTTTAATTAAAATTCAATGATGTTTTGAGATTTTGTAAAAGCTAGAGTTATATACCGACCAACGTTGTTTATATCCATGTGTCATCGCATCAAATTATTTAATACTACTTTCAATTAATGAAGTCAATTATGTCCCGAATTGAATGGAATCAATGAGAAATTTAGTTTGGAACTATTGATTTAAAATTGGTGGAACTTTTGGTTTTGGTGGTTCATGGTTATAGGGCCTGTTTGGATGGCTACCCTGCTGAGCCATGCCAAAGCATGACGCGCCATCGTTTTTGGCCACTATTTGGATGGCAGCCACGGCACCTCGCGCCCTCGCCAAATCTTGCGCTCGCCAAATTTTTGTACTGCGCAGCAACGCCATTCGACGGCGCCCGATTCGGCCGCCCACGCCTTTCGTTGGCGTGCCTTTGCTCAGCGTTGGCACGGCGAGCCGTTCGTTGGCAGGGCGCCTGCGGGTCATCATCCAAACAGGCCCATAATCTACGTCTTGAAAATTGTCTTTTGTACGATCCATATTGTGTAGCACTTTTTGTAGTAATTTTGTGGAGTTTTTAGTGGTACGATCCACATTGCTTAGCACTTTTTGTAGTAATTTTATGGAGTTTTTAGTGGGTTTTATCATGATCTAAAAACTATTGGCGTCGATTTCAATTTTGGATCTCACTACAGATTGGACGTCCAATTTATAGAGAAAAATCATACGCTTGTTCCAAAACATAGACAACTTGTTTCGAACATATATAATATTGTTGAAACATACACAATAAACTAGTAGAATATCCAAACATATATAGTATATTGTTAAAACATACACAATGTACTATTAGAATATTTTATTGTGATAGTTGAAACATAATGTTCTGCTTATTGAACATGTAATATGAATTCATCAAAAAAGCAAAAATAACTATTGTAACATGTCAATAAAACTACTAGAACATGCCAAAAAACCGATAGAACAAAAAAAAATCATATATGAAAGTATGAAACATGTTGAAACATAGTTGGACAATATTGGAACATGTTAAAAAACTGCTGGAACATATAAAAAAAAGCAATGAAACATGCCAAAGAAATTGATGGAGCATGACAAAAACTGATAAAAACATTCATCCACCCCCAATACAAAGCTAGATACTCCGAGAATGCTTACATAAGTAAACTCCAATGTTACATACATATAAGTGTGATGTTCTCCAAAATGTTAAAATTGCGGCACATCCTACCCTTCACCTTCTTCCTAAAATTCGGCAAGCTTCCGTCATGCTTGCCACATCTAATCACTTATCTCGTCAAATAGGAGGTGGATCAAGGGGAGGAGAGAGGAGGATATGCGCGCGCGCGCACACACACAGCGCTTCGGCTAGCCGACAACCATCATCGACGGTGAACAACCTGCCTTTCCCTCCTGCCTTTCCCATGGAGCCACTGCTGGAGCTGGGAAGAAATACGAATTGTGCGTTGGAGCAGTTTTAAAAGGATAAGGGCCTTGTTTGTTTGAGCTAAAAGTTGCTTACAACTTTAATATGAAAAAGTTATGACCTTTAGAAAGACGTTTAAAGTGTTCAAAAA
This sequence comes from Raddia distichophylla, assembly GCA_005191435.1. NCBI lineage: Eukaryota > Viridiplantae > Streptophyta > Magnoliopsida > Poales > Poaceae > Raddia > Raddia distichophylla. The sequence goes on along the minus strand of SPJY01000862.1, from coordinate 1,889,265 downwards.
AATATTTTACGAACTTTAGAAAACTATTTAAAATCCAACAAAAAATGAATACAAAGCATTGCATCATTTGGCTTATAAAAATAAAATTTTCAATTTAATTTAATTTAATTCAGGTTGAAATAAAATGAGACCAAAGATGTTGTGATTTGTGGATGAATAGCAGCCCCATAAACGTTCGGTATTAGCGCTTCGCTCAAACGATATTTAGCGTTTCACTCGGACGCTTGATCGACAGCAATTATGTTTCTTAATAAATTTTTTAACCTGTCTAAATCGTTAACACTGTCCTACATTTTTCAGCCGTGTAAAAACGGGGCCTTGGTGTTGACTTTAATTTAATTTCTCACCATGGAATTAACGAAGGCACCGCAATTAACAGACGAGACGAGAGGCACAAATCTCGAGAAACAGTAGGGAGAGAAATGCGGCCGTAGGCAGAGCAAGCAAGCAAGCCCAGCTCCAGCTCCAGCTCCAGCTGCAGGAGAGCAACCTGAGCAGTCACACACAAACACACGCACGCGCGCGCGCACGCACGCGTGGTGGGGAGGGAGAGGAGGAGGAGGCGGCGGCGGCGGGATGGCCGGGACGGGGACGCGGCGCGTCGAGGAGGAGTACGACTACCTGTTCAAGGTGGTGCTGATCGGCGACTCCGGCGTGGGCAAGTCCAACCTCCTCTCCCGCTTCACCCGCGACGAGTTCTGCCTCGAGTCCAAGTCCACCATCGGCGTCGAGTTCGCCACCAGGACCCTCCATGTAAGCCGCCCACCGCCCACCGTCTTCTCCTCCTCCGATCTGCCGTCCTCGCGCTCCAGATCTGCACCACCCACCCCTACTTGCCGCGATCGCCGCCGCTTGCTCGAAATCAAAGACGCTATCAGCCCCATTGCCGATTTGCCATCGGTTTCGCTGTGCGCAGCCCAGCTACCTAGATCTACGCCTCGTCCTCATGCTGCCTCTAGTTCATGCCAAATCCATCATTTAGTTGCCCTAATTCCTTTGGTTTTCTGCCGGCTGCTGCTGGTCTGTTTGTTACAGCAGACAAAAACGAGCCAATCCACGTTCCTGCTCTGCTCGTCGCGTTGCGTCGGACTCAATTGCTTGCTTTGTGGCTTAATTGCTGATCCACCCATGGTCACCATTATTATTAGCATTAGTATATTTCAACTTCAATAGTCACGCTCAAACGCTCAATGCCGTAGCTGGGCTGGCTGAACAAGTGGCAACCTGTATGTACGTATGAATTCCTCTCCATATTTCAATTATTGTGCAGTGCTGCTCTACCAAAGAGATCTTGCATCGTACCCAAGTTTGCTGTTTGCCCATCATTTCTTCTAGTGTGCTTCGTAGCTTAATAATTTTCACAGTTTCAGCCTGTTTGAGGATTTACACAGCTCTTTCTCAGAAATTCATCAACTGCGCCTCTCAAGAACATCTTTTGTTGAATTGGTACTATTTTCTCAATTTATTCGACGCACTCCTTGTGTGATAATGCAACTTGCAGTTTTTGCCTTCAGCTGAAACCAGTCCACATCCTTTCCAAATTCCAGACCTCCCTATATTTAGACAACTATGGAAGTAACTCAAATTTCTACTCACCGGTAGTTGCCATCATCTCACTTTTGCCTTTGCTGTCTCCTAATAGTACCAATCTTCCCTGAATGCATGTATGTATAATTTCTCAAAAGGCATAAGCTTAGCGAAACACAATCTCATTTATCCTCATTTTGACTCGATGTAGGTTGAGGGCAAGATAATCAAGGCGCAGATCTGGGACACGGCAGGGCAGGAGCGGTACCGGGCGATCACAAGCGCCTACTACCGCGGCGCCCTTGGAGCAGTCCTGGTCTACGATGTCAGCAAGCCCACAACCTTTGAGAACATCAGCCGGTGGCTGAAGGAGCTGCGTGACCATGCCGATGCAAACATCAGAATCATGCTTGTGGGCAACAAGACCGACCTGAAGCACCTCCGGGCCGTGGCCACGGAGGACGCCCAGAGCTTTGCTGAGGCAGAAGGCCTGTCCTACATCGAGACATCTGCGCTCGAGGCGACAAATGTGGAGGAGGCGTTCCAGCTCATTCTCGGCGATATATACCGGACCATCAGCAAGAAGGCAGTGGCATCAGATGACACAGGGGCAGGGGCTGCCGGAGTCAAGGAAGGGAAAACGATCAATGTGGCGGCCGGTGATGCCAGCAGTGAGAAGAAGCAATGCTGCTCAGCTTAGAAATGTTACCCAAGTTCGTCTCTGATGTATTCATCGGTGTATGTTGTCTGTGTTGTTTTTGAGTTTGTTGATTCATTTTGCCAGATATATTCTCAATCTCACCTTGTTAAACCTGACACACATATATATTCTCTAAAGCGGCTATTACATCATATCAAAAGTTGCTTTGTTGATTCATATATCTGACAAAAACCAAGCTGAGAATTTTCTCTTAACGTGTCTGGCGTTGCGTCCATTTTGGGAGTTGCATCAGTTAGCATCCCACGGGCACAAGAACACAGCTGAGCACCTGAGAACCTTCCAGAAGGGACAAAACTCGACAAGCTACCATCCACCAGAATGCGATATAAAACGTACCATACATCATGCAGTGTCACTTTCAGGCCCATCTAATTTGCCTTACCTAGTTAAGTTCACTAACGAAGAGAATGAATTGACAATATCAGCATCACAAACTGTGGTAAGTAACACAAATTCTGATGTACATACGGTGGCCGTACGTTTACTAAAGTAGCAACACAAACTCTGATGTACACTTCTCCAGTGCCGACGACTCGTGAAGAACCTTGAGACAGCCAACCACTCACCCAGTAGCTCTGTATCATCGTAGGGATCGAGTGTGTCGTCAAGCTTGCTTACGACGAGCAGCAGCTGCTCTTCTGCTGTTGGATGGGCTGCCCTTTCATGTGAATATGGACGGTTGGTTTCCTCTCCACGGCAGGCTGGGTTGCCATCCTGCAGCGGCAGCACGGCAAAATAAAAGCTCAGCACCCAGGTGTATGTATCCCTCTAATTCGGTAGACAGCTCATACTAGCACTTAAAGGCGTGCTGTTACGGACAAGATGATCACATGAGGAGCACTGCATCTGCATGCTCGGTTGACACTTTTTTATTATAGCGAAAGCTCTGCTAAAGGCACGCAAAGTAACCATAGATAGATGCAGAAAATTATACGATCTGCGGTTAGCACTAGTATGGGAATTTTTTAAAAAAGTGCATGCAGCTTATTGACCTTGGAAATTGGAAATCGCTCAAGCGGAATTATTCTCAAAGGTTGGAAAAGTCCATGGGAAATATTTGAGAAATGTTAATCATTGGGCTCTTGTGTAAGTATTAAGACCGGAACAAAAACTGAGCATCCTGTTGCCATTTTTTTTATATAAAATGGTAATAAAAATAATAGAATCTACCAAACTTCCTATACTGCAGGCATGCATAAATTTCATACTCTGACAGTGCTGAATATAGCAGTCTTATTGGGAACAAAATGGCCTTTCAAAAAAATGTGCATTTCTTGGTTTACCTCTTCTTGATTTCTGATGACATGGTCAAGAAAGCTTCCTCCACATTGATGGATTCCTTTGCACTTGTCTCAAGAAAAGAAATTCCTAATGAATCTGCAAAAGCCTGCAATTAACCATAGCTATTTGAGTTAATTCACCCACATATAGTCATTAGTCCTGAAGAGCGATGGCGGAAACCACACTAGGAATAAGCATATCAAGAACACATAAACATGTTTATTTATCAATAGTGAAAAAGGTCTATGGTGGTTCTTGAGTTTTTAGCGACAGCCAGAGATGTAATGTTCCTTCACTGTGAATATTCCTTTTCAGCTACATTCAAAAGATAATCACAATTATATGTTAACCAGCAACAAGAGAAACCACTGTAGTTCCTAAATATTAACAAAGACATTCTAGAATAAGTAGAAAATTGACATTACAACTGTAGCTTGGTGACAGGAATGAGTTGTTCGGACTATGGCTAAAATTGTCCATGATAGTTTAAGAAAAGGAGATATTTACCTTGGCCTGCTCTGTGTCAACAACCTTACTATCAACCAAATCACACTTGTTCCCAACAAGAAGCTTGCACACACTGTCACTGGCATACCTATCAATCTCACTCAACCACTGCTTAACATTATTGAAACTTTCTACATCCGTCACGTCATATACGATCTGGAAAATATTTTAAGAATATTAACTCAAAACCAATTCTATAAAAATCTACAGCCTAAAAAAAGTATATAATGCGAAAGGAAGACAAACAAGTTAAGTTCAATAATGACCAGAGTAACAATTCGGATCAAATCAAAATCATTGTATTACATTGAACTAGTAAAATTATGCAGCCAAAAAGGAAAATTGAAAGCGTGTAATGATCAGCAAAAACTGCAAAATATGGATGCTAAAGAGGTATTACAATGATTCCATGAGCTCCTCGATAATAACTGCTTGTTATTGTCCTAAATCTTTCCTGGCCTGCTGTGTCCCACTGAACAAGAAACACATCATTATTATACAATTGGAGGGTTGAATGAACACAGATAGATTTTGTAAAGGAATGGATGACCTAACACAATAAGTCTTACCTAACAACTAATCCTCAACACCCTAGCTTCCAATTCTTTGTAATATAGCTAAGCAGCAAGCATGTGAAATCTAAGTTATCCGATGTTACATCATTTAATCTCTGTTTTTTTAAAAAAAACATGAAATAAACTTCTACACTAAATTAGAAATTAGCTATTTTCCTAGTACATTGGGTCAATCTAAGTTAACTGATTTAAATTATCATACACAAATCAATCCTAATGACCTCAATTATCATCTAGACCAATCCTCTCAAAAAAACAAAGCCAGATGTTCCTCCAATCAGGTAAAGGTTTTTTTTTTGAGACAAAGGTAAAGGGGTTTTAATTGGGAAGGTATCATTGTTAATACAGGACCGGCCAAGTCCACTTTCCTTTTATGATCAGTATCCCAACTAATAGAAATCGAGGGAGAATGGAAGGCATATAACTTGAGGGCATTAAACAATAAATTCAAGTCGTGCTAAGTACAGATCGAATTCCTCATTGTTTGAATTGTGTAATATCTCATTATGAAGATTGGTAACCGACTTAAAGCAATTCGATTGTAAATTCAATTCATGACGATCATAAGCAGACAGTTCAAATTCTTCAATCATTATTAGTTCCTGCCCTTCGCTTCAGGCCATAGTGCTTCTGAATTATTTTGTCCTACAATAGAGCTCATATGTAAGATTTGTGCTCATTAGTGCTCATGTATGAACCTTGTACGTTTTACTTTTTTGAACCGGAATGTAACCACTGAGGATGAGTAAAAAACAATCCATGCATCTATGTTGTACTGCTGAAATTTTTTTGATCTATTGAGTTTACTTGATATGGGTGAATGGTGAATTGTATATTGTCTGCATGAGTGGTTATACTGCTGCTGCCGTAAACTATTTTTTTCAAAATCAATTTTAATCATATTTGAAGGTTTGAATAATGAATTGCTTCTAAGTGTACAGTGAGCAAGATATCTGCACATTGATAAACTTTTGCTCCTATGTTTCAGTCTTCTGCAGGTCCATTAACTCTTTAATAGGTCTATGCCACGTCGGATATAAACATAAAACGAAGGGGTACGGACCTGCAGTGAACAACTTAAAGAGTTGATGGACTCAGAACTGCAGTTTGAAAGTTGATGGACCTAAGTGACACCACGCTATAAGTTAATGGACCTCCGGTGCATTTTACTCATACTTAAATTATTTTACTTATGTATTTAAGAACCAAAACACAAACCAATGCTTCAAGTTTTGTCAGCACAATGTATGAAGTAAACAAACCAAGCACCCCTGATCACTAGAGTATGTAATTACCATTTTGGATCAAACAATTTAACAAACCATCTTACAAACATCAAGATTTAGGATACTCCCTCACGATTTGTACCCACCCTTGTGTTTGGTGTATGAACTATGATCAAGTCATGCATCATATCCCGAACATCGATGGGCAAGATCATTAATAGAAAAAATGAACCATGGTAACGAATTCACATTCATAAATTCTCTCAGTGAACTTACAATCTGTAGCTTCACCGTCTTTCCATCGAGCTCAACAGTCCGGATTTTCTGAAAGGTAGCGCATTTGTCAAAAGATTTACCAAATTCAGCCAGATGATCGCAGCTGCAACTACTTGATGATTGATTTATAGCAAAAAAGGGGGGAAAAAAAATCAAAGAGGACTATTTTTACTGACAAAATCAACTCCGATGGTGCTGATGTAAGTGTCGACGTATGAATCGTCCTGTATGAATCAAACCAACCAGCTCTTGTCAGGGGACAAACTTTAATCGCCGTATCAAACAAATAGGTAATCATCTTTCTTCAGAAGAAAAAAAGAAGTAGAAAAGGAGCTTCCGAATAGAGGAGGGATGCCTTCTTACCGCAAACCGGAGGAGAAGACAGGACTTGCCCACGGAGGAGTCGCCGATGAGGAGCAGCTTGAAGAGGTAATCGCTGCAAGAGACGAAGCAAAATCAATCCTTGATCACACAGCACAAGAGACGAGGGCAAACGATTGCAGCCGGCGGCGGCGGGTAGGGATTGGGACTTACTACTCGATGCTCATGGCTTCGCTTCGGAATTCGCTCGGGGAGAGGTTTCTTGTAGAACGAAAAGGCGAGATTTTTCTCTAATACTTTTTTCAGAGGAAAGTCTCCTCTCCTCCGTTTATATCGAAGTCATATATAACCGACAAGTCAGAGGAATGGTTGGCATGGTTCGGCGTCGCGGGCCGAGTAGGCTAACTTTTTCCCTTCCAAAAAGTAAATACTATAGTTAAAGGTTCTGCTGCTTTTCAGGCGACTAATTTTTAAATAAGTCTCAGTTGATTTTCACATAACTAGATTCTACCGTTAGATCTTTTATATGTCCTATAAAGACGTTTGATCAACGGTCTAGAAAATCGACTGAGTGATAAATAACTCTCAGGCGTCTGATGATAAGTCAGTCCCATAGTTAAATCATTTCTGTCCAGAGGCCTGTGTACATCTCAAAATAAATTTGCGGTACATACAAAAACTTCGTATGTTAGAATGCCAAAAAAAATAAAACATAAGCCAATAGTGACGACTAAAGATTAAAGAGTGAGAGTCGCATCTACAGATGAAGAGAGATGAACCAAAATGCTCTAGATTTTGGGGTTTAGAATAACATCAAGCAATGTTAGCAATGTTATGGGAACGTGAGAGCATCCCCAGCAGGGCCTCTAAATTTTCCTCTATCGCTACAGTAACTGCTACAGTAACTGCTACAGTGCAAATTCCCTCTCACATACATCAAATTCCCTCCTGCTGCATTTGAAATTTTTTGAAATAGAGGCCTGTTTAGGGGGCCTGATGGGGATGCTCTGAGAGGATAATTTGATGGGTAGGATTCGACAAGTCAAGTTTAGTTTTTAACATTAGTCAAGTTTATTTTTTAACATTACATTAAATGAGGTTTTTTATATTAATTATTATCCTATCGGTATATTTAAGCAAATGATGACACTTAGTCATGGTATAATTACTAGGAAAACCTTTGCCCCTTGCTAGGAAGAACCTTGTTTGGTCTTCTCCCGCCATGTATAGGAGCCTATCTGGTCAGCGTCGTCCTTTTCCGCTTCATATTGGGTGCTCTCAATAGTATCCTCCCTAAATCTTGGAGCTTGCCACGATAAACGGTGCAATGGCACCGCGGTGAGTATCGGTGGAAGCCATGTGTTAGAATAGTAGCAATGATAGGATGCATGGTAAAAAGGTTCTCTATTTCTGGGGAGAGGCATCGAGGCAGCTCGGCCGGGTTTGTTAGGTCTTCTCCCACCATGTCTAGGAGCCCATTTGGTCAGCGTCCTTTCCCGCTGCATATTGTGTGCTCTCAATAGTGTCGTCCCGAAGTCTTATAGCTTTTCAATATAAAACGGTGCAATGGCACAGCGGCAAGGATCAGTAGAAGCCATAAGTTGAAATACTAGCAATGGTAGGATGTATGGTGAAAAAAGTTCTCTATCTCTTGGGAGAGGCATCGAGGCAGTCCGACGGGTTTGTTGGCTGCTGCTCGCTTGACTCCTAAATAAACCCTAACGACATGTTCAACTGTCAATTTTTTTTTAATCTTAGCAATAGTTCAATGAGCAGTGAAAAATGAGTTACTGTTAATAGGATTCAGCCGGGCCAGGCAAGTTGGGCCATTCAGAGACGAGAGTTTTTCTATTTTTGGGCTTCACTCTTCACTGTCTAGTATCTACTGGCACTTGGACTGGACGGTAATTGTAACTGTACTGGATCTCGCATGGCCGCCGACGCCTTCCGCCTGGGCCAGCGCGTGCACGCCGCCGGCGATGCCCGCCGCCTGGGCACGGTGCGCTACCTGGGCCCCGTCGACGGCCACGCCGGCGACTGGGTTGGCGTCGACTGGGACGGCGGCGCAGGCGCGTTGAACGTGCGACCGGTACGACAAAACGTCCCTAGCCTAGCGGTAGTGACGGTAGGGGTGTCGTCGTGCTTTTAAACAGCGATAGGTACCCCCGGTCGTTAATTGATCGCTCGACCGGCCCCTTTTTGTGTCTAAATTTCAAACCGATATACAATTTTGTATAAACGCATAAAAATAAATATAAAGAAAATAAATTTTCTAGTATCTACCTGCACTTGGACTGGACTGTAATTGTAACTGTACTGGATCTCGCATGGCAGCCGACGCCTTCCGCCTGGGCCAGCGCGTGCACGCCACCGGCGATGTCCGCCGCCTGGGCACCGTGCGCTACCTGGGCCCCGTCGACGGCCACGCCGGCGACTGGGTCGGCGTCGACTGGGACGGCGGCGCAGGCGGCCGCCACGACGGCGCGGTAGGCGGCCGCCGCTACTTCACCGCCGCAGGCGAACGCACCGCCTCGTTCGTGCGCCCCGCCGCGCTCAGCGCCGGGATCCCGCTCCCGGATGCTCTCCGAATCCGCTACAGCGTCGACGACTTCACAAAGGAGGAGCAAGGTGCGTGTCCATGCCCGAAATCTTGACGCTGTTAACCGCGGGGGAGCTGCTCCTCTTCCCGTGCACACCAATTTGGCTTGGTGAACAGCTTCGCATTGCTTGATCTTATATGAGAGGACGCAGTAACAACCTTCTTGTCGCTTGCTAGACATCTCTTTTAATCTCCTGGCTCATCTCTTCAGATTAACTTGTGTTATTTTTTAGCAGCAATTAACTTGTATTATGTATAGATAATAATAATATTCTATTTTACTCATCGCTTGATCACATACTGGCTGCCATTATGTCAACAATCTTGCGTTTTTGGCGAGTTGGCATAAGATTCCAACTAATTTCGATGATTCTAAGTGAAAATGATCCTGCTTTCAATTTTAATTCGATCTTTATCTTGTACATTGACAATGATAACCCCCTGTTCATGCTCCGTTGTTTTCAGATGAAATGTATGTTTTCTCAACGAGTCAGAAGCGTGTCCCGGTGGAATTGGTTGGGCAGAGCAAAGTTCAGGAGAAGCTCAAGAACTTTAATGAGCTGCTCAGTGCATCTGTTTCCTACATGGGAGTAAGCTCAATTGGATCACCAGATGAACTAAAGAATTTGGTTCCAAGTAATTACTGTCTTCTAACCCATAAACCATGTTTTGTCTCTTTGACTTGCCCATTTTGTGGCTGTTTAAATCACTATGACATCCTGAGTCCTGATGACTGTTGACAATTGTTTTGCATGTTTCAGATATGAGACAACTTGATTTAACTGGAAATCTACTGTCTCGTTGGCAAGTATGTACTTATACTGATAATAAGTGTGCCTTTTACATTTCTTAATTGGTAATTTGGTATAGACCTATGATACACAACTGTATATGTTGAAACAGGCGTGGAAAGCTGTATCTGTTATCTTCTCACTTCATTGAGTTGTTTAATTGGAGCATGCTATATTGTGAGTTATGCAATAGATGAATGGTGCTATGTAGTTCCACTAAGTTCCATTATTCTATGACCTTACTAATTTATTAATTAGGTTAATGGAGTATTAATATTAGGTCCTATTCTCACTTGCAAGTTAGTACTTCCTAGTATTTTTGGCATGTCCCTTTGTTAACCCTGTTCATGTGCATTGGTGTGCCTGAGCCATGCCATCATTATGGTAGCTGTCGTCACATCAGTTGAAAGCACCTTTAGTACCTTTTACTCCATTGACAATACTTAGCTTACAATTTTCTTTACATCTCAACCGGTCAATTCCTTTTATCAATGGTTTCTTGCAGTTGAAGTTAATGCTGTTTCTTTTGAAATGTGCCTAAACAATTTGGCTCTTTTTTAGGATATTACTTCTCTTTGTCAAGCTCTAACATCACTTGAAGTTCTTGATTTGACAAATAATACCATGGAGAATGACATTGTAGAAAGTTCATCGCTGAGGAATATCTGTATTTTGGTTCTTAGCAACTGTGGTGTGACATGGGAACTGGTATACTGCTTGCCTGCTACGCTGAATTTTTTTACTCAATACCAATCACTTTATAAGTTGCTTTTGACTTATGTGGAACAGGCTGAAAAGATTGAAGCCTTGTTTGCATGTCTAAGGGAACTCCATCTAAAGTCGAACAAGCTGAAGATTATTATGGTTAGCATTGCTTCTTGTACTTCTGTTCTCATATGCTTTACATCTATTGCTATCTTCCTTGTTCTTCATTTCATCTGTATCCAAAGTAAAGAGACAAACAGCGCCAGAATGTTTTTGGAGGCTTTCCCTATTGTTCCTGTAAAAAAACGTTCCTAAAGGTTTTTGCTGAAGTGCTCCATGTTAAATTGATATGTCATGGCCTTGGGGTTGCAACCGGTAAGAATGAGTGGTAACTGGCCTCTGCCTCAGCTTCCGTAGGGGAGCTGTGACTTCAGCCTTGCTGATCGGCCCAGGAGAAGAGGCAGGTGCAGAGAGATGCAAAAGGGAAGGGTACAGGGAATAGGAGGGACCGAGGGAGATTCAGGTTTTTGATTGCTTGATATGAATGGTGTGGCTCCTCTCTTTATATAGATAAGGTTAGCCCCAAACAATATGGAAACTAATGCAACTAATCAACTCAGATAAGACCCTATCTAAACTAACCAAATATAAAGATATGCATCTATTGAAACAACTATAAGGACATGTATCTGTACTAATCCAAATATGAGGATACGGATGCATGCTATGGATTCCCTGCTTCTGCCCTTCCTCCTTTTGTACGCCAGGAATACATGAGGCCCCACATGACAGAAGTGCTGTCTCCAAAGTTTGCAGTGCATGGTTTTCTTGCTTCAGAAAGTTAACATTAAGTTATAGATAAATAGCAAACAAAATTGAAGAGCTAAATATATTTTGCCATCTTCTCCAGGCTCCGGTTGGAAAATTTGTGCAAGGTTTCAATACACTGCGACTGTTAAATTTAGAAGACAATGACATAGAATCATGGGATGAAATTGTGAAGGTTTCTTACTTAAAAAGGCAAATATTGAAGTTTTCATTCTTGAGTGAGTGCTAATGCATTTTTTTTGGATCATGTGAATATTGATGCTGTGTATGTGCGCCTGTGTGTCTGCAGCTTGGAACAACTCCATTTGAACAAGAACAGGATAAGGCATGTAACATATCCAACTAATCTCCCATCAATAGGGTCTCTTGGTGATGCCACTGTTCAGCCTTTTGAAAAATTGCAAGTTCTTCTGTTAGGTATTTTTTTTTTGTTGGATCTGCCCGTTGTTGTCTTCTCCATACTTGAGATACTAAAATTATGAGATAATACTCTATTTTAAGAAAGTACTCCTACTCAAGTTGAAATGGAAATGCTATGCTAATGTCAACTTCGAATTTCTCAGGATCTAATGAAATGGACGAGTTTTCTTCTGTGGATTCACTTAACCTCTTTCCAAGTTTAACGGTGAGCTAGCTCCAAAGATTTGTTCCACCATTTGGTAATTTTATATCTCTGCACAATTATAGCTTCACATAGTAATACTGATATCTAATTTTCTTAAGGATGTCAGGCTTTCTGATAACCCTATAGCTGATCCTGCCAAGGGTGGCGCTCCTCGGTTTGTGCTTGTTGCTCGACTAGGAAAAGTTCAAATACTTAATGGCAGTGAGGTATTGGTTGATTCTCTGGATGTTTCTTTAGTGTGTATGATGTACAGATATGCATCCTTAATATTCTTATCATGTATAGGTTAGCCCACGCGAACGCAAAGAAGCAGAAATACGGTGAGTTAAATCCTTTGACCCTGTAAACTAGTGCATGTTTTATTTCGTTTAGGCTGTATGTGACTAGTCATTCCCGCTTCTGTTGGCTGGACCAGATTTGGTCAAACTGGTTTTGATATTCTAATAAATAATCTGCAATTTATAGATGCTTTTTTCTATGTGACGACCATGGACTTATTCTTGTAGTTTACCGTAAAAGTGTTACTCATCCTCATGAATTTATATTTGAAAGGATCATCGTAGCTTGATATTTGTGATACAAAATTATAGGTATGTTCGCCTTGTTATGGCAAAGGCAGAATCAAATGATCCAGAAGAGATCAAACGGCTGCACCCTAGGTAAGCCTGTGAAATTTTGCTTTTTTATTTTTCGAACCTTATATTCTGACACCACATCAATACATGATCCATCAAGGTAATAATCCATTGACTTGATATCTTCATTTGTTTCCTGCAAACAGCAAATTCAGTTACTCAAATGATGCTGTTATATCACCCTAATGCAGCCCCTATATATTTAACTACATAAGTACCTGTTAGTCAATTATAGTAATATGTGTTTGAGGAAAATTTTTTTGGCTTTGCTTGTTATTCAATTCAGAATATACAGCTAACATGTTAACATGTATCTGTATTTCCTGGCTTCGTTTATCAATTTTGATCTACTTCTGACAGATACCTGATTGTCAGATCACCAGTGAGTAACTGATTATGCTAAGGCTGCATAGAATTGTCAATGCAGATTTGCTGAACTGAAAGCATTTCATAGCATTGAAGATGAGAAGACAACATCAAGGACATCAGGCCCGCAAAAGATGGCTTCTGGGCTTATAAGTAAGGGTTTTGAAGTGTAATATAAACTGGATAATTATATGGTTATTTGGTTAGTATGACAATTGCATTTCTTTCTATGTCGCATGCAGGTATCACCTTGAAATGTGTGGGGCCATCGATGGGTGAAAAGCTACCGTTGACAAAAAAATTGCCTGTAACAACTACCGTAAGTACTTCTTGGTACTACCTAGTAACCTTTCTTTTGGAAGTTTTAGTTTCAACTTCCAGTGATGATGGGACATTATATCCTGATGTTAGTTTTAGATGCCTTTTAGCAACATTTATGAATTAGGTTGATGCATATTAATTTGTTGTGGGGTTCATGCTTATTGGCAATCGCTAGATGCAGCAGCACATTGTCTCATCCAATGTTTTAAACCGCTGAAAGTTGTGTCTTACAGGTTGGAAAGTTAAAATCTTTGTGTGAGAGCTTCTTTAAACTGAAAGATATCAAACTGAGACTGTTTCTTGAGGAAGAGGTATGGATTATATCGTGCATGATTATCGCCTCCTCCATAACCAAACTTTTGAAGTTCTATCGTTCATAGTTGATACGGAATAAAGCTTGCTCGCCAAATGGTTGAATCATGAATATGCGAATGTTGGATGCATATGGTTAATTGAGGCGTTGCTTGTGTTTTAACAGGGATGCCCACTACCACAACTGCTCGAGGATGACACTGCTTCACTTATGGAAATTGGTATATGTGCAGGAGCAACCATTATCGTGGATGAAGAAAGCTAGTCGTCTGCAGAGAATCAGAGGAAGGATTATATATCCGCGTCCATGGATGCCACACTTGCATTATTTTTATACACAAGAACATTCATCAGTGCAAATGTGAATCTCATTTGTGGGTCCAGCAGAGAAAACGCATGAGCCGTCGGGGTTTGTTCTATGTCACACCGGATTATGTATGTCAATCTTGAGGACCAAAACCATGCAAGTGCATATTGTTTTTGCGCCATGTATGGCGCCATGGCTGTGGATAAAACGAAGGTTAATTAGATAGATCTATGCCACTGCTCACCCTAGTATGGAGGGAACTTTTACATCGAGAGAATTGCAACTTCTTGTTGATGTTTGCCAAAAAAAGTGTCGCTGCTCGGTTTGAAAGCACTTTTCCAGCTACGACGTGGGTTAACATTTTCTTGACCATTCCTCTTCCTTTTTCTTCCGCCTTCCTTGCTCTCCAACCTCTTTCTTGGTTATGGCATATTGTTTTAGTAGTTTTATTTCATACGTGCCATTATAAAGTTCGGTTTCTTCGGTTTTGCCATTACAAAACTCATATTTATGCTGATGCCATTATTTTTGCAACAATTTATCAGGAATGCCATTATTGGGATTTTCTATGATATACGAAATCTGAAAACGTGAGAAATACGCACCTGACAGTTGGGTTACACATGTCATCCTCTACCTCCTTCCTTCCCTCTTGCTCCCTCCTCTCTCTTTTCCATGGATGGTGACGAGCTGGGCGGCGACGGAGGAGGTGGCAACGGCGGTGGCGGAGGAGGAGGTGGCAGTGACGGAAACTGAGGAGGAGGCGCGGAGGAGCAAGAAGAGGAGGCGATGACGGCGGTGGGGCAGCGGAGAAGGAGGCGACGGCGGAGGAAGAGGAGGCGGCGACGGAGGAGGCGAAGGAGCAAAAGGAGACGACGGCTGACGGCGTGTTTTCCGCTCAACCACTATGGATCACACCCCTATCAGATTTCTATCTTGCTAGCCTATCAGCTCGAGCTCAGTTCGATTTGAGCGTTAGGCACGACGAGGAGCGACACACAGAGTTTACCCAGGTTCAGACCCCCTCGCGGGTAACAGTCCTACTCCTGCCGAGCCTTAGCTCTTTTCGTGTTGTGGTTGTGTGGAATGTGATTACAGAATGTTTCGAACCCCTTCTCCCTTCTCTCTCCTCCCCTTTTATACAAGCCTCGAACTGGCGGAGAGAACCGAGGAGGTAAGCAGTACAATACTCTCAATACACTGATAAGACATGAGGGATAGGACAGGAGAAACGAAAACGTGCTGCTACTACGCCGCATGGCGCCGTCCATGCGTGCTTTGCAAGTGGCTTCTGACCTGCAGGAACACGCCAGTGAGACTGCGGGTGGGGCCCAGCTCTATATATATATATAGACACACACACACACACACACACACCACAACTGGATATTTTTTCGCTAGCGATGTCCCATATTAGGAGAATTAGGTTTGGTTGTATTGCTTTAGGTCACAGGATAAAAAACTTACAACTCAGCTTGATCTAAAGTACAAGAAGAACATTTAGTTCTACACTTTCATTATGCATTGTTCCTCGATCACTTTTCCTTTAAATATTTTATTTTGGCTAATCATGTGATTTCGTTAGCACGTGCTTAATCCAAGGTGTATGGTTTAAAAAAAGATAACATAAAC
>SPJY01000862.1:1857005-1873299 GCA_005191435.1 Raddia distichophylla | reverse complement strand
TGGCAGAGCAATATCTGACTTAAATGTAAGAAATATCTTTTTTTCTCTATTTATAATTAGTGGTAAATGCCGCTTTTGATCACTTTACTTTGCTTGCAGTATCAAATCAGCGCCTCTATATAAAATACCCCAAGTAGGTCCCTATATGTCTATTTGCTTTCATAGTTACATGGTGTACAATTAGTCTTGTGCTAGCCTACAAGTTAATAAAATATCTCTGGCATGGTCACTAATTTGGGTGGATCGTAAAATCAGTGGCCAATAAGTTTGCTTGTAACTGAAATAACCCAAATTATGGGAGAAACATGTCTCCTTTCACTAAAATGTTCTCTTAGCTATTGTATTTACCCTCCCTATTTGAATCAGCAACATTAGACTATTTCAGATGCTTAATTGACAATGATGACAGAATGTCTGACTGATAGTACACAAATCTCTACATTAGAAAAAAGGAGGCAATTTGAATTGTTTTTCAAATAGAGGATTGGTTTGATCCATGGCAGAAGTAGAGGGATCACGATCGATATTAATTATATAATTTAACTTTTCTATATAATGCTTTCATGATTATAGAGGGCCATAGAAGAGGAGCGCTACAAGGATGCAGCTTATATTAGAGATCATGCTGGTGCAGGACTGGTTAGTATTGTAAAGGCCCTACAGTCTTTTCTTTTTGAGTTGCTATATTACATGGTTGTAACTATGAACTAAATATTCATCACGTGCTATTTAAGTCAATAAATTTAGATCAGGCTAGTAAACCGAAGGAAAAAGAACCACAATATTAGTAGCGAATCAAGCACATCACACGGTCATCATATTTACAAACTTACAATGAGATCACTATTTATATTATGTCTTATTCCGTATTAATCTAGCTATGTAGTTGTTTTCAGAACCATTATTCCCCTGGTAAAATTCGGTACAGAATAAATTTTTTAAAAAGTACAATGTTATCCATCTTATTCACACATCCTGATGGCTTATACATTCAATATCTAGGAGTATCAAGTTTTAGCAAATATTACTGCGGACACTGTATTATCTAGCAATATCAAATCAGCGCCTCTATATAAAATCAGTACCTCTATATAAACTTTACTTTGCTTGCAATATCAAATCAGCGCCTCTATATAAAATACCCCAAGTAGGTTCCTATATGTCCATTTGCTTTCATAGTTACATGGTGTACAATTAATCTTGTGCTAGCCAACAAGTGAATAAAATATCTCTATCATGGTCACTGTCATTGAAATTCTTGCTTTCAAACCCAGCTAACACCCTCAATCCCAACAGTTCCAACCAAGTGAACAAATATATGATCTGATACGCATATAGATAAACTTACCAGACGTGGAAAACTTAAGGTTCGATGCAACAATGATGGAGTTATTTTGTTCGGCTTTCACCAGCTCCCCCATGCTCTTGAAGAGATGGGCTCCAAGTTCAAGGAAGACTGTACCACTATCATGTAAGACAATCAAAGTAAACTGTACAATGACAATCAAGACAATTTCGATCAAATGAACACAACCAAAAACATATGCATACCTCCCTGTGAGAATAGAGATCTCGCGTACAGCAACCAGATCATCAGGTGCTCCCACGTTGACCACCACCCCGACCACTTCTGCGACATTATTACCATTCGTATTGGTAAAAGAATAATGAAAACGAAAATGAAATGGAACGAAATGGTGCAGTTGGAGAAGAAAAAGATAGATTCACCGAAGGTCTGTTCATCTCCTAGCACGGGCACGGCAGCAGAGAGCTGTGGGGCAGACATTTCAGAATGCTAAAGCCTATTTCAGTGGTCACTGGTTACACTCAAGAAGAAGACTGTGTGGATGTGTCTAGCTAGCGCAATGCTATACTTTTATAGTGCTGGATGATGAGGTATCCTGGCCCGAAATCGAGGGATGCAAATTTTTAAATAATTAACCCATTCAATGGCCCATTAAATAGCAATTACCCGTAATAAATATTTGGCATTTATCAAGCAATGAATGTACCGATTATGTAGGGATGTAAATACTCAATTACCCGTAATGAATATTTGGCATTTATCAAGCAATGATTGTGACGATTATTTTTTGTTACAATGTGATAGTGCAGATTGTTGCAAATTTTTGAATAATTAACCCATTCAATGGTCCATTAAATAGCAATTACACGCAATGAATATTTGGCATTTATCAAGCAATTAATGTGACAATTATTTTTTGTTACAATGCGATATCTGCAGATTGTTTCAAATATTGGAATAATTAACCCATTCAATGGCCCAATAAATAGCAATTACACGTAATGAATATTTGGCATTTATCAAGCAATTAATGTGATTATATGTAGGGATGTTACACGTGATATTTCCAATAGGTAATGTTCTGTATTCTATCTATACTA
Source organism: Raddia distichophylla (assembly GCA_005191435.1). NCBI lineage: Eukaryota > Viridiplantae > Streptophyta > Magnoliopsida > Poales > Poaceae > Raddia > Raddia distichophylla. The sequence continues at coordinate 1,870,893 of SPJY01000862.1, read as the reverse complement.
CCTTAAAAAGCAGCAGTAGGGATGTTGATACAATCGATCAAGGCCGTCCCCTCCTCATCCGACGTCTCAATTTCACCAAATCTCCTGCGCAGCCTCTGATTTGTCTTCAGCCCAATTAATCATGCATTCAAGCCATTAATTACATTAATGTTATGTTATTTCAATTTGTACAGCAGCCCGTCAAAGCAGGCACAATCAAAGCGGGCGCTGTCCTATTTGTACATCAGCCCGTGATTCTATTTCCGTTAATCATGCATTCAAGGCATTCATTACATTAATGTTATTTCCATTTCCAATTGCGTGTGTTCTATTTGTACCAAGCTTCCTCCACTCCTCATTGTTTCCCCATCCTTGCCCGTTGATAGTACCTCATCCTCGCCCCTTTGCTTCCTCCACTCCTCGATCCTTCCTTGGCATTCAACCGATCTCGATGCCGCAAATGCAGGTAAACCGATCTCGATAGTTATTGTATTCTTCTTGTCGGTGTCTGGGAACCGCGCTCTTGAAGAGCAGCGAGACCACGGATCGGCAGACGAATTTGTAGTTGGTGTGAGGCCCAACGACCACCCTTCTCAGCAGCCCGGGGCGGCGGCCAAGCCTACGGGGGGCTAAGGCCGCGCTGTCTTCCCGGACAAGGGCCTGGTGCGATTCGGTGATCCGGGTACAGATCCTTCGTACAGCGGAAAGAGGAGAATGATACGAACAGTGAAGACACAAGTGATTTACCCTGGTTCGAGCCCCCACTGCCGGGTAATAGCTCTACTCCAGTCTTGTTGCCTATATGGTGGAAAACAGTACAGGGGTGCCGAGACCGGGCTTGAAGGCACCGATCCCGAGCTTACAAAGGTGGCGACTATTGCTAAGGAAGCTTCGGATGCAGGTGTTGCTTGGGTGCTTGGAGTTGTGTGTGTTGGATCTCGGATCTCCGATCCCTTCGAACGTCCAGGAATCCTCCTTTTATAGGCGCGGCGGGTCGCCCGAAGCCGATGCGGTGGGCCCGCGTCGGTCGTTGCTTTAGTGGCGATGCTCTTGTCTCGTTCTAGGGTTCTGTCCGGTCTCGAGCCTGCAGGGAAAAGCTGGTCTGGTTAGTACTGGACACGTGTTTGTCTTAACATGCCGATACAGGGGAGAGAGCCTCTTTAGGGAGAAAGCACTTTTCCTTTATCCCCAATATAGCATTGACTGGACCGAGCCATCCTCGCGCCGCCCGTTGGGGGGCGTCACGTAGCGTAACAACCGTTCGCTGCCTGCCAAGGAGGGCAAACGACAAACCAGGCTGCCCGCGTGGCCTTCCCCGGGCTGCGGGTTCCCGGGGAGACACAGTTTGTTCCGGTCAAGGCCGGAGAAAGTACGGTGGGGCACGATAGTTGTAAAGGCCTGTCCACGAACAGGCGGACCGTTCGCGGAGCCTTTCTCCGGGCTAAGGGAAGCCCGGGAGGTGCGCCACGCCCCTGGCAGAGACCCAGGACAACGTGGTTGACCCGGTCAAGCTCGGGGCGGACCCTGGCGGGCTAGACGCTTGGCCAAGGGTGGCCCTTTGGACTTTCTGCACGCGTGGTGGGCTGATACGGAATCAGCCCAGGCCCATCTCGAGGTGGGCAGCTTATCAATCACCAACACTTCTTTTTTGTCATAAGCTTCGAAGGATGAGTTTACAAATTGGCGGGCAAGGTTTTGAAATAGAAAGCGTCGGCGGTGTCCGGCGGGGCGCCGGCCCCGTCGTTGTTGTCAGTCGAAGGAAACCCAGCGCAGCAATCGACCGCGGCGAGCTCAGCACGAACAAACGCGGAGGCGCACGCGAGAAAACGCGCGGCCCCTGCGTAGGTAGGCCTCCTCTTTCTGACATGGGTCGAGTGCTGGGTATTAAGTGGCCCTTAAACTCTGTCTTGCGCACGTTCAGGGCGCGGCGCCTACGAAGAAGAGGAGGACGTACCGGCCCGTTTCAGACAGTGATGAGGAGGAGGTTGTGTTGGTGTCGGGTCCGTCACCAGTAGCGGCGCCGTGGCGAGGACCTACGAGGAAGGTTCCTACAGGGCGAAGGAAAGCGGCCGTGCCCGCCACGAGCCATGTTGGCGGGCTGGAGACAGAGCTCTTTCTACGTCCTACGCTAGGGGTGTACGAGGACACCGAGCTTGAGCCAGCTTGTAAGTTTCCCGTGCTAATCGCTATTACTCTGTTTTGGCGTCTGATCGTTGCGCTTTTTGTCGCAGTGCGTAGCGCCAAAGTAGTGGCCGATGTGTTGCCTCCCCCTGCTAAGGCCGTGGCGGCTGAGGACGAACCGGTCGAGCCCAGAGGAGGGGTGCCCCTATTGTAGCAGCTAGAGGCCGCCGGGCTGACGAAGGACGAACCGGTCGAGCCTAGAGGAGGGGCCCCCCTGTTGCAGCAGCTAGAGGCCGCCAGGCTGACAGAGTTGAGGGGCAAGAGCCAGCCGGTCCGCGGAGGACCATCGTATTGTCTTCCGGTAGTAGTACTGGACGCTTCCGATGAGGTTGCGGAAACGGTGAAAGTCGTCCTAAGCGACTATCCCTTGTGGATCACGCCCCTGCGCGTTGAAGGACGCACGGCACATGGGTTGTGGCCAATCGATCGTAGGGGGATTGCCGACCACTTCAAAACTCCGGTCGGAAAAGCGCTTCCGACGCCTAACCGGCGGATGCTGCTGGTCAACTGGATTTGGTCGGTCCGCGTGCTCACGCCAGATGGTTGGACAAGCGTTGTGATGCCTAGCGTGGCCCCGCTAGCGTCTGCGGGCTGGATCTCCGCCACTCCAGAATGGGTGGAGCAGCAGAATGCCGCCAGGTCGCAGGATGTTGGCCGAAGGGGCCTGCCACCTCCGAAGATCTACCCCATTCCTGGGCTGGACGACCTGATCGAGCTTGCGGCGATTAAGCTGACGGCGGACGAGCTCAAAACTGCTTTGGTGAGTGCCCAGGCTCGGCTCAGCAAGGCTGAATTGGCCGCGGTGCAAGCCACTGCAGCGAAGGCCGAGCTGGCGGCCAAGCTGGAGGACGCTGAGAGGCGGGCGGCCGTGGTCGGGACAACGGCCTCGCTTTCAGCCGCGCCGCCAGCGCCACCACGCTTCGCGCCACCGGAGGAGGGTAGCGAGGAGTCAGTTGGCTGCCCGCCCCTGCCGCCGCAGGAGGCCCATGACCGCGGGCTCGACAGAAACGTGTGCGGCGTCGTTGGAGCGAGGGCAAAGAGCATGCTTGCTCATACCAAGAAGGTAACATCCTCAACTCTGCGCGTCATGCATAAGCACTGAATTTTTCGCGTCTTGATTTGGTTTTCCCTGTTTCAGCTCTACACGCTTATCACCGGCACGTCCTCGCTGATGGAAGCGATGGGTGGGCAGTCAGATGATGACGCGGCAAAGATCGAGCGTCTCTCGGCCAAGCTAGCGCAAGCCCGGGCTCAGATAAAGCGCGCGGATGGGCTAGCCGCTGAGGTCGAGGCTCGCGGCACGGCACGTGTCGCTGAGCTAGAGGCCGCGCTAAGGTCAGCGCAGGAGAAGGAGCAGGAGGCCATGGCGAGGCTCGCCGAGCTCAAAAGGTGGAGAAGGCTGTAATGAGCCAAGCCCAGGCGGCTCGTGAAGAAGCAGACAGGGCTTGGGTTATTTTTGATGAGGAGCGCAAACGCAGAGAGGCGGCCGTCGTTGAGCTGGCGGCCACCAAGTCTGAGCATAACTCCATCGTGCGTGGGCTTGAGGAAACCCGCGACGAGCTCATGGCGGAGAATGCCGCGCTCCGCGAAGCCGGGACGAAGTCCATGGTAGAGTCAGAAGCCCTGAAGAAACAGAAGGAGGAACTCGTTGAGGCCCGGGCTACGCTGCGCCGGGAACAGAACGACATGGCCTTGTGAGTCATAGAGTTGCTTCAGGGGCAGACGCGAATCCGGGATTTAGAAACCGAGCTAGAGAGACTTAGGTTGCAGCGCGGGTCGTAGTTTGACCCGGTCTATCTGTTCCCGAACTCTGCGCCATAAACTTTTGTATATTTTCTTTCGAACGCCTGTTTAACGGATAAATGCCGCGTAATGTGTGGTGGTCGAAGGGCTTAGCCATTTTTCCTTTAGTTTACCGCGTCAAATCGCGCGCACTGTGGGCTCTGCGGCGCGGCACAGTGTTCCGCTGACAGCGAGGGCACGTTTGCCAGGCATAGATGCGGAGGCAAAACAACCCGCGCCGGTTCACGCACCTGGCCTAAGCCACGCGTCAGACCGCGGGGAGACCGCTGAGTCTTTGTTCGTACCAGTGGGCCACGCCGGCGCAGTGGGCTTCGACACGCGGTGATTTTTCCTTTGGCACTGACAGCGGGGCCGGGACACGCGTTGCGCGGCGATTGGCGCGGTTGGTATTCTGCGAGACGGCTCGTGCGTGCATCTCTTCAGCTCGCGCAGTGCGTTTTAATTACTCGCCCCTTCGCGTGCAGCGACGCTTCAGGTAGCCCGCAGCGCGATGGGACGTTGCGCAGCCGCCGGCCTATATAAAGGGAGGCGCGGCATGCCGTGCTGCTTCCATCCCAGTCTTCCCCAATCTCAGATTAAAGAGCGAAGCTCGCAACCAGAGGGAGAGAAATAGAGGAAAAGATCAGAGGAAAACGGAGAGGACCAAAAGCATGTCTTCTGACGCTAGTTCTGATTACCTCGCAGCCTGGGCGGTGGCGGCGTCGGAGGATCTGCCGCCGATGCCTCCTCTGCCGTCGATCCAGCCCGGGGCAGCGGAGGAGGTCTGGCCAGGCCCTGTCGTCGCGGCCTAGGTGGCCGAGCTGGTGGCGTATGCCCAAGTTCAGGCCGACGCGGCGGCGGCGGCGGCGGTAGCGGCTGCGGAAGCGGCGGCGGAGGAGGAGGCGAACACAGTGGTGGCACATATTGCTGCTGACGCTGCGTATGTCGCCACATTGGCGGCGGAGGACGAGACGGTCCCGCCGCACATCACAACGGAGCAGGAGATCGTGGCGGCCGCGGAGGCCATCGGGGCGGAGCCTCCACCGCTACTTATGGACTCCATCAACTACCAGCGGCGGCGGAGGCGCCATCCGAGCGCGCCAGGGCCATCCGCGCCCGCGCCGGAAGGGGCTGAGGCGACGGCGGAGGCTCCCGATACGGACCGGTGGGTATGCCTAGGCGACCCCATCCGCGGCCGACAGAGGCGCCACCCGAGCGCGCCCGAGCCGTCTGCGCCCGCGGCGGGCCCGCTGTCGTCATCGTCGCCGTCGTCGGCGGAGTCCGCAGCTCCGCCGGCTCGTCGTCAGCGCCGCTGGTAGGAGCTGCTGCATAATTGTAAGATTTGGGCGCCGCCGTAGTAGTAGCGCGGCGCCCCTTCTGCGTTAGTCCAGGAGCCCGACCTCCTTTTGCTCTTTGTGTAATCTTTATCCTTGTAAGGTCTTCCTGTGAAATGCAAATTTCTTTAAGCAACTTGTCCTGGTTAATGTTGTTTGTTCTTCCCTCCTGTGTGAATTTGCGAATCTGAAATGCAAAAATAGAGGAACTGGATGAACAGTAACAAAGTTTTGAAACGAACTTAGGAGGTTTAAGCAAACGGATTTCTTTAGAAAGGTTGTTTTTGGTGCGCCTGATCATCCAGCCCCCGGGCCGCGGCTAAGTCCAAGTGCGATCTTGGAGTTGGGCGCGGTCTAGAGACTAGAGTGACTTAGAAAAAATTCACGCGAACTCCCAGCCCCCGAGCTTTGTTAGGCCGCGCAACAGTGCGGGCTTTGCGAAGTTAAGGACTTAAAAAAAATTCATGAAAACCCCCAGCCCCCGAGCTTCTTTCGGCTGCACGGCGATGCGAGCTTGGCGAAGTTAAGGACTTAGGAAAAATTTGGGCGCAAAAATCCCTCAGCCCCCGAGCGCTGCGAAGCCCAAGTTAGCCATCCAAACAAACCTGGCGTAGGCTTAGTGTACCTTTGGGCCGCGGGAATTCCACATTGCGCGGAGATTCACTAGGGTGCGAGAGATCGGCTTATCCCGTCGTGGAAATGCTCCGGAATGCTTTATCCTTAGCCCTCGGGCTTTGGCCACTGGCTTGTTTGAAATGGTCAAGACTTAAACCGGCGTGACTCGTGAATGGGGGAAGGGTTTTTTTTTGATTGAAACGAACTGAAATGAGGGAAACTTACGACCTGATTAAGCGTAGAAACGCCGTTGAAGGGAGATGTTCCATGAGCTAGGGAGCTCGTTCCCATCCTTGTCGGCAAGGCGTACTGAGCTCGTGCGCGCCGCGCTGACTACTTTGTACGGTCCCTCCCATTTGGGGCTAAGCTTGTTGGAGCCCGCGAGGTTCTGAATGCGACGTAGAACCAGGTCTCCTACTTGTAGGGTCCTTGCGTGTACGTTTCGTGCGGCGAAGCGGCGCAGGGACTGCTGGTAGGCCGCAGACCGGAGTAGGGATTGCTCACGGCGTGCCTCTAGTAGGTCGAGGTTCAGCTGCCGCTCCTCGTCATTGACCACGAAGCTAGCGAAGTCAACGCGATCGGATCCTAGTCTCATTTCTGTTGGGAGGACGGCCTCCGAGCCATAGACGAGTCAGAAAGGAGTTTCTCCTGTAGCCCGACTGGCCGCTGTCCGGACTGCCCAGAGGACTGACGGTAGCTCGTCGACCCAACCTTAGTGTTTAGCCTTGAGGGCGTCATAGACCCGCTTCTTGATGCCTTGGACTAGCTGTCCGTTAGCTCGTTCAGCTGCTCGGTTGCTCTGTGGGTGGGCCACGAAGGCCAGGGCGAGCTTCATGTCGATTTCTTCGTAATAATCGTTGAATTCCCGGCTCGTGAATTGGGTGCCGTTGTCAGCGATGATTCTGCTGGGCACACCAAATCGCGCAACGATGCTCCGGAAAAAACGTACCGCGGCAATTGCAGTGATGTTGGAGACCGGCTCGGCCTCGATCCACTTGGTGAAGGTGTCGATGGCTACGAACAAGTACGTTTTGCCACCAAGGCCTTTGGGGAATGGTCCTAGGAGGTCCATACCCCAAACCACGAACGACCACGCTAGTGGAATTGTTTGCAGCTTATACGCGGGCTGGTGCGTCATCCGCGTATGATACTGGCAAGCTTCGCAGCGCTTATCCAAGGCTTCTGCGTCGCTCATCGCAGTGGGCCAATACCCGTGCAGACGGTAAGCTCGGGCTCGCCTTTTTAGCTGGGAACGCTCAGCCGCGTCCTCGGGCAATGTCCCCTGCTCCAAGAACTGGATGAATGGCGTCATCCAGGAGGTGCTTTGCTCGAGGAATGAGACAGTACCGGATGTCTCGGTTTGGGGGGTAACAGACGTCCCCTTGGCCTCCTCTCCGGAGGGAATGGAGGGCTTTAAAAGGTGCTGCACTAGCACCCCCGGCGGGGCCGGTTCTTGCGAGGATCCGAGTTTGGCGAGCTTGTCAGCCTCGCCATTCTCTTTCCTATGAATGTAGCTAATTTCGAAACTCGTGAAACGCTTCTCCAGTTTTCTCACTTCCGCCAGGTACCGCGCCATTGAGTCGTCAGTTGCCTGAAACTCCTCCCTGACCTGGCGGACGACGAGCTGCAAATCCCCTTTCGCAACAAGCCGTTTAATGCCGAGCGCAGGGCATGCTCTTAGGCTCGCAATTAGGGCTTCATACTCTGCGGCGTTGTTCGTAGGCGCAAAGTGTATTTGTATGACGTGCTTGAGTCGCTCTCCGTTGGGGGAGATGAGATCGATACCGCATCCTGATCTCCCGGACTGGTGTGAACCGTCAGAGAACAGAGTCCACCGACCTTCCTGCCCGTCTTGACCTGGAGAGCTTCTCTCTTGCTCATCCGGCCTGGTCAATTCTGCAACAAAATCCGCCAGGGCCTGGGCCTTGATCGCGGTTCGGGATACAAACTAGATGTCCAATTCACCCAGCTCGACCCCCCACATGGCGACCTAGCCAGTGGCCTCCGGGTTTCGTAGAGTGTCCTTGATCGGGTAAGTAGTGGGGACAATGACTTGGTGGGCTTGGAAATAGTGACGTAACTTGCGTGAGGCCATCAGCAAGGCATAGCATAGCTTCTGAAGGTCGGGATAGTGCTCTTTTGGCCCGGTAAGCACTTCGCTCATGTAGTAGACGGGCTGTTGCTTCCCGTCCCGTTCCACTGCTAGCACAGCTTCTGAAGGTCGGGATAGCGCTTCTTTAGCCCGGTGAGCACCTCGCTCACGTAGTAAATGGGCTGTTGTTTCCCTTCTCGTTCTACCATCAGCACTGCACTTGCGGCGTTTGGTGTCACCGAGAGGTATAGTAGGGGGGTTTCCCCGAGCTTAGGAGTGGTGAGGATGGGTGGCGAGGGCGAGGCAAGGTACTGCTTGAGCTGCAGAAACGCGGCCTCAGCCTCCCCAGTCCACTCGAAACTATCGTGCTTGCGGAGCAGCTTGCAGAAAGGCGCGCTTGATCTCCAAAGTGGGAGATGAAACGGCTTAAGGCCGCCATTTTGCCCGTGAGGGACTGGATGTCCTTCATGCAGGTCGGCGACATCATCTGTTCGATGGCCTCGATCTTGACGGGGTTTGCACCGATACTTGCCCCAACGATTACATAGCCTAGGGGCATGCCGGACTTGATGCCAAAGACGCATTTCTCGGGGTTCAACTTGACCTGTTGCTGTCTCAGGCTATCAAAGATTTCCCGTAGGTCAGACACATGGTCACGGGCGTCCTTGCTCTTGACTACGATATCGTCCACGTAGACTTCAACGTTGCGCCCTATTTGATCAGGGAGAGTTTTTTGCATGAGACGTTGGAACGTGGCGCCAGCATTTCTGAGACCGAAGGACATGGTCGTTTAACAAAATGTGCCGAAAGGCATTACAAAAGCGGTTTTCTCCTCATCCTCTTTACACAACGCGATCTGATGGTAACCGGAATAGGCGTCCAGGAAACTCATCAATGCTGAATCTGCCGTAGCGTCCACTAGCTGATCTATGTGTGGAAGGGAAAAATTGTCCTTGGGGCAGGCGGAATTAAGGTCGCGGTGGTCGACACACATGCGCCACTTGCCGCCTTTCTTCTGGATGACGACTGGGTTCGCAAGCCAATCGGAGTGCTGAACTTCGCGGATGAAGCCCGCTCGAAGCAGCTTGCCGAGCTGGTCTTGGATGATCTTGGCCTTCCAGTCGGGGACACGCCTCTGACACTGCCTTACCGGTTTCTTGTCAGGCCGGACAGCTAGCCTGTGCTCGATCACCTCCCTTGGGACACCGGGCATATCGGACGGTTCCCATGCAAACGCGTCCTTGTTAGCCCGGAGGAAGGTAATGAGCTCGAGTTCCTATTGAGGCTCGAGGGTTGTCCCCACGTGGACCACCTTGGAGGGGTCTGACTCCGTGAGGACAACGGTCTTGGTGGGCTCCTGCGGCTGCAGTGCCACCTTTGGGCGCGCTGTGGGGCGCTCCTTGCTGCTGGGACCACGGGTAGGGAGCTGTCCTACCATGGCCAGCGCGGTTTCGTCGCAATCGAGGGCCGTCCTGTGGTTCCCCCGGATGGTAATGACTCCCTTTGGTGCCGGCATTTTCAGGCAGTGGTAGGCATGATGGAAGACCGCCATAAACTTGGAGAGCTCGGGGCGTCCCAGTATAGTCTTCAGGCAATGGTAGGCGTGGTGGGAGACTGCCATGAACTTGGAGAGCGCAGGGCGCCCCAAGATGGCGTTGTAGGGGAGCTTCGTTTCCACCACCTCAAATGTGATGTACTCTGTCCGGAAGTTGGCGGAGGAGCCGAACGTGACGGGCAGCACGACCTGCCCCACGGGGCGGAGCGATGATCCCGGGACGATCTCGTGGAAGGGGACGGTGATGTCCTTGATCTTGGAGCACGGGACCTGCATGAGACCCAGGACGCGCGCCGGGATGATGTCCAGCGAGCTCCCGCTGTCTACGAGGACGCGGTCAACTCTGGTGTTGCCAATGGTGGGGCAGAGCACCAGCGGGAGGCGCTGGGGTTTAGAGAGCCCGGCCGGGCAGTCCGTCACCGAAAAGGTGATGGCCTGGCTGGACCAAGGCAGGGATTCCGCAGCGGGCTCGCCACGGGAGATGTGGAGGACTTCACGGGACGCGGCCTTGAGCTCGCGTCGAGAGGTGTAGGCTAACGTGCGGCCAAAGATGACGGCGACGTGGCCGCGGGCCTCGGGGAAGCCCTGGTCCTGGCCGCCCTGGGGTGTAGGCACTGCGGATGTGCCCTCAGGTAGCTTGGGCATGGGACCGCGGCCAGCGTAGAAGTCCTCCAACTGGCGGGCCCACGTACGGCAGTTGCGCAGGTCATGGCCGGGGCGCTGGTGGAGGCAGCAGAAGAAACTGGGGTCGTGGAACGGGTCTCACCTCTGTTCTGCTGCTGCTGCGGGCGGGGCAGCCGGCCTGGAAGAGGGCCTTGGGCCCACGCGGCCTGCCTCCGGCTAGGGAGTCGCTGCAGCCGCTGCTGCGGCGGGCGCTGCTGCGGCGGACGCTGAGGCGGCGGGCGCACTGGCAGAGGGGCGCTGTGGCGGCGGGCACTCGGGTTGGTCGGGCTCGACGGCGGCGATGAACTTAGCGGGCTGCTCCTACCGCTTCTTCTTCTTCTTGTCCGCCTCGGCCTTGCTCGGGTCGTCGTCGACCTTGGCCTTTTTCTTCGCACGGCCCCTCTTGGCTCAACCGCCTCGGAGGCGTTGACGTAGAGGGCAGCGGTGCGGAAGAGCTCACTCGCGGTATTGACCGGGTGAAGCTCGAGGTCCTCAGTGTAGCGCCGGTCCCTCACGCCTTCCTTGAAGGCCTCGATGATGGCCTCGTCGGAGATGCAGGGAATTGTGTTGCGGGCTCTGACGAACCGGCACAGAAAGTCTTGGAAACTTTCGTCGTCTCGCTGCACCACAAGCTTGAGGTCCTGGGGGCGCCCAGAACGAGTGTAACACCCTTGGAAGCTTGTGCGGAGGGCATCCTGTAGCTGGGACCAGCTACGGATAGAACCAGACCGCTGGTTGAACAGCCAGGTCCGGGCTGTCGGTGTAATAAATACCGGGGTATAAAGAGTCCTAAGGAAGACCAGGAGGCCAAGAGGGCCCCACGCGTCAGGCGGGCGAGCAGGCCCCAGCGCGTGGGCGAGCCCCTCAGCGCTTCAGGCGGGCCCCATGCGTCAGGTGGGCGAGCAGGCCCCAGCGCGTGGGCGAGCCCCCCAGAAGGTCGGGCGAAGGCCCCACGCGCCAGGCGGGAGTATGGGCGAGCCCCCCCGGATGGCCGAGCGGGGGCCCCACACTTCAGTCGATCGTGTGGGCGAGCCCCCCGGCGCGAGCACAGGGCCCTCCTCCGTCAAGCGGGGCCCATGTGGCAGGGAGCGATCCGAAAGGAGTCTTCTAGGCGAAGGCTTCCCCTGCTGCGAAGGACGAACGCATTTAATGCGACATCACGCGCGGATAGACAGCTGAAGAGATGATTACCGCTACAGTGACCCCGGCAGGTCTGAGCGGCTGTCACTGTGGCGCAGCGGAATTGACCGGCAGAGAGAAGGTTTGCTTAAGATAGCCGCCCGCGTCAGGAGGAGCAGGCTGGGCCCCACCCGCAGTCTCACCGGCGTGTCTGTACGGGTCAGAGGCCACTTGCGGAGCACGCGAGGGCGGCGCCACTCGGCGTGAGCAGCAGCACGTTTTCGTCTCTCCTGTCGTGTCCCTCATGTCTTGTCAGTGTACTAAGCGTACTGTACTGCCTACCCCGTCGGTTCTCTCCGCCCGTTCGAGGCTTGTATAAAAGGAGGAGAGAGACCGAGAAGGGAAGAGGCATATTTTTTTTGTAACCACATTCCATTCAACCACAACTCGGAAAAGAGCTAAGGCTCGGCAGGAGTAGGACTATTACCCGCGAGGGGGTCCGAACCTGGGTAATCCCCGTGTGTTGCTCTTTGCTGCGTCCCACGCTTAAATCGAACCGAGCACGGCTGATAGGCTAGCAGGATAGAATCTGACTGGGGGTGTGATCCGCAGTGGTTGAGCGGAGAACACGCCGTCACGGGCCATGCCCTCGAGCACTGTGGGGAAGTAGTTGACCATGACGGCCTCGTCTCCTCCCATAGCTTGGATGGCAGTGGTGTAGACGGAGAGGAACTCCTCGGGATTCTTGCTCCCATCGAACTTCTCGATCGGCCCGGACTTGAACCTCGGCGGCCACGGCGCTTCACGGAGAGCGCGGGAGAAGGCGGGGCATCCTGGTGCGGCCTTCGGGGAAGAGGCGTCCCGGCGTGGGCCTAAACGGGAAAACACTCCGCCCGGGGCGCGTGACGAACATCCGGCGGAAGAGGCCGTCTGAGTCTGGCGCGAGCGACTGCGGTGACGGCGGGAACGCTCCTGAACGCCGTCCTGGCCGGAGTGGTTTTGAGCGCCGCGGCGGTCAGACTCGTTCCCGTGCCAGATGTCCGGGCGTCCGCCGCCAGCCTGCTGCTTGTGCTGATCGATGCCGCAGGTGATGAAGCCGACGCCCTCGGGAATGGCTGGACACAGGTCCGCCATGGTGAAGCCACGGGGGTCTTTTTCCAGATCACGGACGACCGCGGTGATGGCGCGCCCTCCGCTGGCTGCGCAGGAGCGGGTTCATCGTCGTCTCAATGAGGGAGTCGACCGGCTGGCGACCCGACGGGGTGCGCTGGCGACGGTCCTCCTCGCAGATCCCATCCATGACGCGACGGACGGCATCGTTGAAGAACTTAGAGGCTGCAGTGCGGCGACGCAACTGCTCCCGGGTCTCCCCACCCTAGACGTCGCCATCGACCGCGGCTGCGAAGACGCAGCGGGACGTGCACGAGGCCGGGGGGAATGTCCCATTGTCGCCAGCGGAGGTGGCGGAGTCACCGAGTAGCTCGAACTCCATGGGAGTCTCGCTAACGTGGGTGACAGAGGGGTCCAGCTTGGGGAGCGACTCCTCGGGGCGAAAGTCTACCCCTAGGGCGAGAGAGGCATCCACCTCCATCTCGTCGGCCCCGGCTTCGGTGAGGTACTCTTCCCGCCAGCCATCGTACGATGGGACCAGGTCGTCCAGATCATCGCACTCGTCAAACTTGAGGTCCAAGACCTCGTCGCTGCTTGGAACCTCAGGCATGTCCGAGGAAACGGAGTGCTGAGGGCTGCTCATGGGCCCCACGGTGGGCGCCAGCTGTTGGTGTCTGGGAACCGCGCTCCTGAAGATCTGCGAGACCACGGACCGGCAGACGAATTTGTAGTTGGTGTGAGGCCCAACGAACACCCTTCTCAGCAGCCCGGGGCGGCGGCCAAGCCTACAGGGGGCTAAGGCCGCGCTGTCTTCCCGGACAATTTCCTGCCGCCATTGAGTGATCCGGGTACAGATCCTTCGTACAGCGGAAAGAGGAGAATGATACGAACCGTGAAGACACAAGCGATTTACCCTGGTTCGAGCCCCCACTGCTGGGTAATAGCTCTACTCCAGTCTTGTTGCCTATATGGTGGAAAACAGTACAGGGGTGCCGAGACCGGGCTTGAAGGCACCGATCCCGAGCTTACAAAGGTGGCGACTAAGGACTAAGACTATTGCTAAGGAAGCTTCGGATGCAGGTGTTGCTTGGGTGCTTGGAGTTGTGTGTGTTGGATCTCGGATCTCCGATCCCATCGAACGTCCAGGAATCCTCCTTTTATAGGCGCGGTGTCGACTGGTGACTAACTGGGGGGTCACCGTCGGCAATGATTATATATGGGGCGATGCACAAGATCCAAACTCGATGGTAGCACAAGACAAGGATTTATACAGGTTCAGGCCCTCAACGGAGGAGGTAATACCCTACGTCCTGTGCTCTGGAATTATATGGGGTATATGTGTACAAGATGATGATCAACCTGGGAGATGATCAAGCTGTAGATGTGTGATTCTCTAGATGCAGATGCCGAACTATGGCCCCCTACCCCCTTTATATAGTGGAGGGGGTGGGGTTACAA